>CAUYLG010056990.1:0-30615 GCA_963573385.1 Cacajao melanocephalus | reverse complement strand
GCCTTGGGGTTGCTCTTCTTGAGGAATATCTTTGTGGTGTTCTCTGTATTTCCTGGATTTGAATGTTGGCCTGCCTTGCTAGGTTGGGGAAGTTCTCCTGGATAATATCCTGGAGAGTGTTTTCCAGCTTGGATTCATTCTTCCCATCATATTCAGGTACAACAATCAAGTGTAGATTAGGTCTTTTCACATAATCCCATATTTCTTGGAGGCTTTGTTCATTTCTTTTTACTCTTTTTTCTCTAGTCTTGTCGTCTTGTTTTATTTCATTAAGTTGATCTTCAATCTCTGATATCCTTTCTTCTGCTTGATCAGTTTGGCTATTGAAACTTGTATACGCTTTGAGAAGTTCTCGTGCTGTGTTTTTCAGCTCCATCAAGTTGTTTATGTTCTTCTCTAAGCTGGTTATTCTAGTTAGCATTTTCTCTAACCTTTTTTCAAGGTTTTTAGTTTCTTTGCATTGGGTTAGAACATGTTCCTTTAGCTCATAGAAGTTTTGTGTGTCTATGTGTGTCTGTCAATTTGTCAAACTCAAGCTTGTCACCCACTATTGGCCAACTCTGAGACTGTGTACATGCTTATAGGCAAAAGCATGTAGTAAAAACTTAAAGTAAAACCAGAGGCAGATCTGAAAACAGTCTGACTTTGAATGCCATCTTCTTTTAAGGCACAGATGCACAGATGATACCGGCATGAGGGGTTTGAGCACCTCTGACTACCAAGTTATACAAATATGGAGAAAACTACCAGGAAGCCAGGCTTATCGACTCCTTCATATTACCCTACATATTTACCATTTGTGTCATACTTTATTTCTCCCTATGGAGTCAAATTGTCAGCTATTGTCACCTTCTTTCAACCTGAAGAATTTTCTTAAGTCCTTAAAGATTTAATACAAGTCAGGTCTGCTAACAACAAATTATCTTAGTCTTTGTTTATCTGGAAATGTCTTTATTTCACCTTCATTTTCAAAGGATATTTTTATAAGAAATAAAATTCTTATTGAACAGCTTTTTCCCGTCAACATTTTGAACATATCATCCTCTTGACTCCTGGCCTCTATTACTTCTGATGAAAAAGTTGGTAGTTGTATTTATGCTCCTCTGTACATAACGAGATTTATTTCTCTTGTTGCTGTCACAATTTTTTCTTTGTTTTCAAACAGTTTGACTGTGATGTGACTGGGTGTGAATCTCCTTGTATTTATCCTACTTTGGGATTTGTTGAGGTTCTTAGATCTATAGAAACTCTGGGAAGTTTTTGGACCTTATTTCTTCAGGTTGCTGTGTGTGTGTGTGTGTGTGTGTGTGTGTGTGTGTGTGTGTGACAGAGTTTCACTCTTGTTGCCCAGGCTGGAATACAATGGTGTGATCTTGGCTTACCACAACCTCCACCTTCCAGATTCAAGCGATTCTCCTGCCTCAGCCTCCTGAGTAGCTAGGATTACAGGCATGCGCCACCACGCCCAGCTAATTTTGTATTTTTAGTAGACATGGGGTTTCTCCATGTTGGTCAGGCTGGACTCGAACTCCCAACCTCAGGTGATCCACCCACCTCAGCCTCCCAAAATGCTGGGATTACAGGTGTGAGCCACAGTGTCTGGACAGGTTTTTTTCTTTTTATTTTATTTATTTATTGTTATTATTTTTTCCTCTTTCGTTTTCTTCTCTTTTTGTGCCCCTGCCTCTCTCTACACCCAACATATGTTTATTTATAGGCTTAATGCTGTACCATAGGTCTCCAAGGCTCTGTTTATTTTTTCTTCTGTCTTTACTTCTCTGCTGTTTGTATTGCATAATTTCTATTGAAATTGTTTATCTTCAAGTACACTGATTGTTTCTTCTGCCATTCAGAATCTGCCCTTCAGCCCCTGTAGTAAACTTTTCACTTCAGTTATTACACATTTCAGCTTCAGAATTACCTTTTAAAAAATCATTTCTGACTCCATATTGAGACTCTTTTTGTTGATTCCTCTATGTCATACTTGCATTTAATTATTTCAACATGGCTTCTTTTAGTTCTTTATACATATTTATAATAGATGCTTTGAATTATTTGTCTGCTGAATCCAACCATCAGGGACACTCCAATATAGTTTCCATTGATGTATATTTTCCTAGATATGTGCCACATTTTTCTATTTATTTTCATGTCTTGTAATGTTTTCTTCTTGACAATTGGCCATTTTTGATCAATGTTGTAGCCACTCTGTATTCTGATAGTTTTCTCCTGAAGGTTTCTGTTGTTGTTTTGCTTATTTATTTCTTTGTTTGGTAATTTGCTTAGGCTAAATCTTTTACCCTTGCATGGTGCAAGTATGTGGCCACTGACACCTCTGCTCAATTATGTTTTAATACTCTTGTTTTTATTTTTAAGCCTGGCTTCCTGGTAGTTTTCTCCATATTTGTATAACTTGGTGGTCAGAGGTGCTCAAACCCCTCATGCCGGTATCATCTGTGCATCTGTGCCTTAATAGAAGATGGCATTCAAAGTCAGACTGTTTTCAGATCTGACTCTGGTTTTACTTTATGCTGGTTGCTTTTGCCTATAAGCATGTATGCAGCCTCAGAGTTGGCCAATAGTGGGTGACTAGCATGGGGCCTCCTGAGATCTCTGCTGTGCAAGTGAGCAGGCTCAGCTATAAATACATTTGACCCTTACTCTCGATAGCAAAGATATGGAATCAATCCAGGTGTCCATCAATGGTGGATTGGATAAAGAGAATGTGGTATATATACACCATAGAATACTACACAGCAACAAAAAAGAATAACATAATATTCTTTGCAGCAACATGGATGCAGCTGGAAGTCATTATCTTAAGCGAATTAACATAGAAACAGAAAACCAAATACCACATATTCTCACTTATAAGTGGGAGCTAAACATTGGCCACACACATAGACACAAAGATGGGAACAGTAAACACTGGGGATTCCAGAAGCAGGTAGGTAGCGGATGAGGTAAGAGCCAGAAAACTACCTATTAGGTACTATGTTCACTACTTCAGCAATTGGATCATCAGATGCAATACACTCATGTAACAAATCTGCACATGTGCCCCCTGAATCTAAAATTACAATTTAAATTTTAAAAAAGAAATACATTTGCCCAACCACAACCATGACCTCAGACTAATAGAACCAAGCCACTGGCCTTCTCCTAATGGCCAACCTCCTAGAAATCAGTTCCATTGACAGTGATGCTAAGCATGGGCACTGCCCTTTTCTCAAAATAGAATGGGTCCTGCCCCTTTACCTTGTCAGAAAAGCTGCCAACTCAAGATGTGACAGAACCTCCTCCACACCAATGGAGCTGATATGAGATAGGAGCATCCCTAGGCCAGAATGCCAGAGATTTTAAATGTTCTTACCCAAAGTCAAGCAGTTTTTCAAGCATAAATGCTTCTCAGATTCATGTATACCTTAGGGTAATTTCTAAAGTGCCAAAATGGTCATTTGTGTTATTTAGCCTAGCTTTATGTTTGCTTTTTAGAAAGTGGATTTGCCTATCTCCTTAATCAGCCACAGCCTGAACTCCCACTCCTAAAAGACTTTTCAATTTTTGCCTATCAAATGGGTGTGTAATGGTTTCTCATTATGGTTTTCATTTGCATTTTCCAATCAAGTTGAGTACCTTTTCATGTTTACTGACTGTTTGAATTTCCCCTTTTATCAACTACCTATTTAACTCTTTTGCTAATTTTTCTATTAGATTGTCTGTCTTTTTCTTGTTGATTTTCATGAGTTCTTTATATATTCTGGATATGAGTCATTTATTGGCTCATAGGTGCTGCAAAATTTTCTCTCCCCTTGTGGCCAGTCCTTTAACTCTATTGTGATGTGTCTCGATAAACAGAAGTACTTAATTTTAATGTAGTTGAATTTATCAATATTTTTCTTTGGTTCTGCTACTTTTTCCTTGTTTTATAAACTCTTCTCTACCCTGAGGATACAAAGGTAGCCTCCCATATCCTAAAAGTTTTGCTATTTCACATTTTGGTCCTTTATCTTCCTAAAGTTGATTTTTATATATAGTATGTTGTAGGGGCCAATTTTCATTTTTGTCCTATACCCAGTTTTTACTGCCTTATTAATCAAAAATGCATACTTCTCATGCCATTTCAGTTTTATATGAAGTGTCAAAACATGTACAGTATGTATCTCTCTGTGCTCTATTGTATTACATTGGATTATTTGTCTCTCCCTGTGAAAATACTACCCTGTCTTAATTACTACAGTTTTATAATAAGTCTTAATCATACTAAAATTGTAGATTGACTTAAGGGACAATTGTCATCTTCTGTCTATTGCAATTACATCAGATTTTTCTCCTTGAATTTGTCAAGGTGGCAGAATTGTATCAATTTATTTTGTGTGTGTGTGTTAAAGCAACTTTGTATTCTTAATATGAACTCAATTTTTGGTTATTATATTTTTAAACATTGCTAGTTTCAATTTGCTAATATTTTGTTTAGGATTTTTGCAGCAATGTTTGTGAATGAAGTTGGCCTATGATTTTTTCATTGTTTCCTTTTCAGATTTTGTTATCAAGGTTAGCTTCATAAAATTTGCTAGAAATGTCCCCTTTTCCTATTCTCTATTCTCTGGATAAATTTGGATACGTTTGGAATTCTTTTTTTTTTTTTTTTTTTTTGAGACAGAGTCTTGCTCTCTGTCACCTGGGCTAAAGTGCACTGGTGCGATCTCGGCTCACTGCCACCTCCACCTCCTGGGTTCAAGCAATTCTCGTGCCTTAACCACCAGAGGAGCTGAGATTCAAGGTGTGTGCCACTATACCCAGCTATTACTCTTGAATATTTGGTAGAATGCACTGATGAAGTCACCTGGAGTTTTTCTTTGCAGGAAGATTTTTAATAGCAGATTCAATATATTTAATGCTTATAAGAAAATTCAGGGTTTTTTGTTTCTTCTTGAGTCAGTTTTGGTAAGATGTCTTTTTACTCCTCCAAGTCTCTTCCTCTGTTAGAAAGCTTTCAATGGCTTTTAATTTCATTAATAAGCAAACCAATAACTACTTGCCTTTCAGTTTTATATGAAGTGTCAAATGGCTTTTAATTTTATTAATAAGCAAAACCAAGAACTACTTACCTTGGCCTACAGTGCCTTGCATGAACTGGTCCTGCCTAACTTTTTAGCCTCACGTTTTTTCACTCTGGTCCTTGCTCACTCTGCTCTATAGCCACACTGGCCTTCTGTTTGGTCCATAACACAAAACCAAGCTTGTTTTTGCCTCAAGGCTTTGCATTTGCTGTTTCTTTCCTGACATGCTCCTCTCCCAATTGTAAGAACGCTGGCTCTTTCTCATTCTTTATAGCTCTGTTTAAATGTCACCTCTTCTGAAAAACTCTTCCAGATCATCCCGTCTAAAGCAAGTTCCTTTGTTATTTTTTCCTTCATGGCACTTAATCATAACTTGCAATCCTAATGGCTTTGTTTTGTTTATTTCATTTAGCCTTCATTTCTTTCTCTACTTTGAGACCTGGGATGTTGGCCACCTTATTTATTGTTATGGTCCTAGTATCTAGCCCAGCACCTGGAATATGCTAGGCACTCAACGTTTTTTTTCATGAATAATGAGTAAGCCTAATCAGAGCTAAGACATAGGTGGAGGGCATGGCTTGCTTAGGGATAAGTCAGGATATAACAAATCAACCCCAAAGCATTAGTAGAGTAAAAGCAAGGAAAGTTCAAGTGGATTTGAAATTCAAGAACAGTAGACAAACCAGAATTGAATAGGGATCCTGAATACCAGACTAAGAAACTTTGATTTTATACTAATGGAAACTGAGAGCCTCTGAAAGTGTCTCAGAAAGAGATTCAACAAGGTGCCTAGGCTCTAACAGTTAATTAATGTCTAAGCCAAAGCTAAAATTCAGATCCTTGACTCTGATTCCTCTGTAATCAGTTGCTTATCTAAGTGACAGCACTTGGAATAAAAATATAAAAGCACAATGGTAAGCAATTGGGCTCCAGACTCAGACTGCCTATATTCACATCTCAACTCCACTGCCTCTTAACTGTAGGACCTTGGACCCCATTCTCTACATCTGTGAAATGGACTTAATGAGTGCTAAAGTCATCATACTGGTTTAAGAATTAAATGAGATGTAGTACAGTGTCTGGCCTGTGGTGAGCGTTCAATAAATGCTGGTTGTTATTAACCACATGTCTCCTATTTCTTTTTACTTGGCAGTATTTTCTAACTCTTCTACAATGACCATGTCATGCAAAAAGACTAAGTGGTGAAATTTACATTAAAAAGTCATTTGAAAAATAGTATCCTTTCAGCCTAGAAGAATCATCTTATCTCATTTTCTGGGTCCTCACCCAAAATATCGTTTAAAAATACTCACATGAGATTCTATCAATAAAGTCTCCTCGAGTTCTCTCCTGAACTCCTTCTGTTACAGTATTAGGAAGAAGAATGCCCAAGTTGTATTTGCAGCCCCTGTTTTCTTAAGATTATAATCCATGGAGATTCAAGATGCAGGAGAGAAAACTTAAAGGGGGAGTCTTCATTCTAACAATAAGATTTGTGAATTTCCACTTACTTTCTTGTCAAAAAGGGTAGGAAAGATGCAAAGAGAGAGTTCTCTGGCTGAAGAATTAACTTCCAATCAGCTTGGAACTCCAGGAACTGTTCATGTGAATAAGCTCAATTTCACACTCTGTTCTTCTCATCTTCGAGATCCAAGAAAGTAAATTCAACAGGAAACAGTTATTTTAGGCTAGTGCCACGTCAATTTACTTTGTGTTTCTCAAGTATAGATGCAGCAGGAAGACGGCAACTTAGCTCAATCTGAAACTATGAACAGGAGCATTTTGGCTTGCTGGGCTGCAGCATTCCTAGTGGCCAACAAGTATATAAAACACATCTGCCCATTTCTTTCAGCTCCCTTTCTGTGGGCTTACTGGTTTCCAGAGTTGAGTGGCCTAGATATTTTCTAAGTGACAACTTCTTATATTGAGACCCATTGATGTGTTTCAAGGTGTCTATGAATGAATTAAATTTATAAGTGCAAGGAATTGAAACCTTACTGTACTGAATTTTTAAGGTCATTATTATGAGGAAGGATAGTATCATGAATGAGAGAGCTGTATAAATGCTTTAAATGGAGAAGCTCTGAAAACGCCTGTTGCTTTAAATATAATAGATCCCTTCCACTGGTTTTCCAGGGTGCACAAAATTTTTTTCACTAGCATAGCCCTGTAGAACCTCCTTGGATTAAGGTTTAAGAGCTTCTGAGGGCTTCCATTTCCTTTAGTGACAAGCTAGGTTATTCAAATGAAGCCTCCTGCCAAAAATAACAAAAAATGCTGCATAAAATACAGAAACATCTCCTTTAAAATATTTACATGATTAAAAGAGACAGGAGAATCGCTTGAACCTGGGAGGCGGAGGTTGCAGTGAGCCGACAGCGCGTCACTGCACTCCAGCCTGGGTTACAGAGAGACTCTGTCTCAAAAAAAAAAAAAAAAAATAGAGAGTGTGGGAGCTGCCAAGTCAAATTTCCCAGAGAAGTAAGCTGAAAATCATCAGTACACCAAAGCCACTCATTACGAAGTGAATGTGTGTGTCCCACACCCCCAAATTCTTATGTTGAAATCCTAATCCTGAATGTGATGGTATTAGAAGGTGGGATATTTGGGAAGCAGTTAGGTCATGCGGGCGGAGCCCTCATGAATGGGAGTGGTGCCCTATAAAAGAGATCCTAGAGAGCTCTCTCTTCTCTCTGCCATATGAGGATACAAGGAGAAATCAGCACTATTCAGCTTGGCAGAGGGCACAACGGATCAGGCTGGCACCCTAATCTCAGACTTCCAGGCTTTAGGACTGTGAGAAAGAAAGTTCTGTTGTTTAATCCACCTAGTCTGTGGTACTCTGTCATAGCAGCCCAAATGGACTGAGGCATCGCTTTTACTCTGTGAATATTTGCTGGTATTGAATACTTTAAGCATCACTTCTACGGCCTCAAGAGGCAAGGTGCGGAGAATTCAAGGCCCAGGTCCCACTCAAGGTAAGGAGTGCTACAGCAAACACAATCCACATGAAGCCAAGCCTCTAAAGGGCTCTAACTTAGGGTATGGATGAACCACAACTAAAATAGGCCATCTCTATTAATCAGAGTTTGGTCAGGAAAACAGGAGCCACTCTATGTATTCCAAGTATAAAAGGTTTTAATACAAGGAAACAGAGACCTACATATCTGTTGGAAGAGCTTAGTGAGCAAAAGTCACGGAAGTTGTTGCCATAGTTCTCAGCCTGCAGCATCGAAGCCGGTGATTCTTATGTGCTCACCTGGAAACAAACCACTTTGAATCTCAAGAACCTCTAAGTATCTTCCATCAATATAACATATTTCTGACAATTTTCTCTTGAAGTGAAAATGTTGGTTTCTAAAAACATTAATATACTTATTTGCTTTATCCTATGATATGCATAAAATTGTTTCAAAATAAGATACTATTAACAATAAACCTAATGAGGAAAATTAAGATGTCTTTGTGGTTCCTTCTCCTTAGAATTTATCTTGTTAAGTATTTACAGTCTGAGTGCTGCATTCAAAAGTTACTTGAAACATTAGTTACTCTGCATATATAATTAGGTTATTTGACTGTGTGGTAAAGCTCTGGTGGAGCCACCTAAGCCAGAAGTTTCTTTATAGAATTTTTAATAATTTTTTTAAACAAGAATGTTCAAAATAATTAGACAATGCAAACCCATATACCCTCTAATTAGATCAACAATTGTGAACATTTTGCCGTATTTGTGTTACATCGACAAATAATAGATGTACACATTTTATTTTTGCTGAACCTTTTAAAAGTAAAATGCAGGAATCATGAGTTTACCTCTAAATACTTCAGTATACATTTCCTGCAAATAAGGACTTCTCATGTAAATTACTATTCTGCCTGAAATTTCAAGAACATTTTGTCCATACTTAAGCAGAGTACAAGAAAGGAGCCCTGAATAAATTCTGTAAAATACAAAAGGTAGGAAAATAAGTATCTTCTGTGAAGTTTAAGGAGATACATTTGTCATAACTAGAGGGACTGAACTGAAATTGAATTTGGACATTTGGGATTGGGTGTGCCAAGCGTTCACCTTGGATTAGTCTGTTCTCACACTACTATAAAGAAACACCTGAGAATGGGTAATTTACAAAACAAAAGAGTTTTAATTGGCTCACAGTCCCACAGACTGTAGAGGTAGCATGACTGGGGAGTATTCAGGAAACTTTCAATCGTGGCCGAAGGTGAAAGGGATGCAGGCACATCTTATGTGGCCGGAGCAGAAGGAACAGAGAGAAGTGGGAGGTGCTACACGTTTTTAAACGACAAGATCTCATGAGAACTCAGTCACTATCATGAGAACAGCAGGGGAGAAACTCACCTCCATGATCCAATCACCTCCCACCAGGCCCTTCTTCCAACATGGGAGCTTAAAATTCGACATGTTTGAGCAGGGACGCAAATCCGAACCATATTACACCTACATGTGGTATTTGAGAACTGGATTCCTAGAATCTGAATCTGACACTGCAACGTGGTGCTTTAGGGAGCTTCCCAAGCCTTTCCTCATCTCACCTCGTCACACACAAAAAACATGGGAACGTTAAGCGAGAGAGAATGTTCGGAAGGACCTGAGGACAAAGTCCCACCTGTAAGAGTGGGTTGTGCTGATGTCCTTACTAGTGATGCACAAAGGTCTGTTTAAGCTCTACAATTCAGTATTTTCACGATACTCTGATTTGGGATTCATAACTACTTCCATGTAACATGGAATGTGTGTTAAACTTAAGCATAATGCAAAAATAGGACAAAAACATGAAACCAGTACAGAGACCATTAAAGAAGTAGAGAGACTCATACTTAGAAACCACAGGAGTCAAGGTAACATTTTTCAGAAGATTAAGAAATGTTGAGGTATTTGAAAGCCATGATTGATTTCCAGCTAAACAAACACAGGTGCCTCTCTTTTTTTTCTTCTGCAGAAGAAGGTTTTGAACCACTAGCCTCAGGACCACGCTGCCTATGCTACAATCTTTGCTAGCACAATGAAGGGCCTGTGTTCTGCTTTCAACACCTATGAATCTAGAAACTGGAATTTGGAGCCAATGGTTAAAGTGGCAGCTTCCTGATTCCTCACTATTCTGACCATGGCAGAGGCAATAGTAGCTCTTTGGGTGGGTTACTTTTACTACATGTGTATCAACTACCCATTGTCACAACAATCCTGTGTGACAAATCACCCTGAAACTCAGTGGCAAAAAATCAATAACCACTCATTTGTTATCATGAGCCTCCAGGTCAGCTGGGCAGTTCTTCTGATCTTGGTTGGGCCTGGCTGGATAGTTTTGGTCTCAGGTGAGCTCACTTCACATACCTGGAAGTTGGCTGGCTGTCAGCTGAGTCAACTGGGGTGACTGGGCCACATGTTTCTCACTATTCAAAAGTCTAGCCCATACATAGTCTCATGGTGAGGGCAGAAGAGCAAGGGAGAAAGTACACAGGTACAAGCAAGCGTTTTTCCAGGTCTCTGCTGGCATCAAGTTCTCTGTTGTCTCATTGGCCAAAACAAGTCACAGGGACAAGCCAGAGTCTACACTATATAGCCTAGACACTGGTTGTCTCCAGGTGTGACTTCTGTTTATTTTGCCCCACATCAACCTTGAAGTAACAATCAGTACTTCGCTGCATCTCTAAATAGCAAATCCTCTCCACAAAGCACAGGTAAGCAAGGTAGATATGGATGGCAATCCTGTAGAAAAAAGAGAGTTTATATAGAACACCAAACAGCAACCACATTAATACAAAATCTCCATTAAACATCTTTGTCTTCTCTATCACCCTCTCTCCCTTTCCTTTTCTGCTTTCTTTCCCTACCCATGAACTAATTTCCTCCCCCTCCCTCTTTTATGCAGAGCACTTGATTCTATTCAGGCAGCTCCAGACTTGCATTGATCACATTTAACCCATCAATAACGGACTCACTAGTGATTGGAATTCACAGTTCTTAGAAGGTAGTGAGACTGTACATAAGCAATATTTTTCTGTCACAATAGTAAGTGTATTTTTCTATTCCCATCCAAAAGAAGAAAAAAATTATGTGGCTCCCTTGCTTAAAACCCATCATTGGTTCTCTCTCTCTTATAGACTAAAGCACAAACTCCTCAGTGTGGCATGGCAGGCCCTGCATGATCTACCCCCTCCCTGTTTATCTTCATGTCTTCCAGCGGCGCCTTCTTACACTAGGCTGCAGACACACAGAAGCATTCGCACCTATCCAAATGGGCCAGGCTACATCAACCCTCCATGCCTTTGCTCCTGTTGGTCCCTTTACCGCAATCTATCTGTCCCCTCCACCTCAATCTCTCTGTCTAGTGAATGCCTAGTCACCTCTTCTCTATGGAGCTTTTGTGAATCTCTGTGGTAGAACTGACCTCTTCCCTCACCTATGGCCCTAGCATACATTGGGACACTTTAGATCACTTACATATTTCCTGCTACAATACTGTGAACTCTTGAAGGGGAGAGAACACAGCTTTTCATCTCTGTATACCCAGTGCCAAGCATATAGCAAATGACTAAATTAATCAATTTTGAGGTTGGGTTGTAAAAGGAATTTCTTAACTGTTTTGTACATCATTTAAATTATTATATAATCCTACAGTGACTACTTTGAAGACAAGAACATTAATTTGAGAGATTATAAATTCTAGCAAGTTGTTAACAACCAGTCACATTAACTTTAAGCTCACTTTTCATACTGTATCCTCAAAGACATTACCAAGTATTAAGTTAGGGGACAATTTGCTTTCACTTTTGGGGGCATATAAATCAAGATATGCCGGATCATGTTCCAATACCAAACAATTTCAAGATCTCAGTGAGTTAAAAGGGAATGGGTTTGTCTCTTTTCCACACAGTCTACTGCAGGTCTGGGTGATTGTCAAAGGCTACTGTCCTCCTCCGCTTGGTGGCTCAGCATTGCACCTCCATTATCAATAAATTCTCCCCATTTGATAAGTCAGAGGAAAAGAGAACTGGAGAGTTGAGAACCAATAATGCTTCCACCTAGAAGCATTTTTCATACTATATTTGCCAAGGCAAGTCACGTGCCCACATCTAACTTCAAGAGAGGAGAAAAGTTTAGTCCTACTCTAAGCCCAGGAGGAAAGGGATAATCAGTACTGGTGAGACTGGGTATAGTGGCTCACACCTGTAATCCTAGCACTTTAGGAGGTCAAGGTGGGAGAATTGCTTGAGCCCAGGAGCTCGAGACCAGCCTTGGCAACATAGCAAGACCCTGTCTCTAAAAAACTTTTTAAAAAATTAGCTGAGAGTGGTGGCACATGACTATAGTTCTAGCTACTCAGCAGGCTGAGGTAGGAAGATTCACTGAGCCCAGGAGATTGAAGCTGCAGTGAGCTGTGTTTGTACCACTGCACTTCAGCCTGGGCAACAGAGTGACTCTGTCTCAAAAAAAACCAAACATGGTGAGTAGCACTAACATAACTTCCACTATAGACTGAATTGTGCCCCCAACCAAAATTCATATGTTGAAGCCCTAATCTTTAATGTGATGGTACTAGGAGGTGCAGCCTTTGGGAGGTGATTAGGTTTAGATGAGGTCAGAAGGATAGTGCCACCATGATAGGATTAGAGTCCTTATATAACAAGCAAGAAAGACCAGAGCGCTGTGGGACCCAATCCAGGCAATCTAGGCTGCCTGTTGAACTATGAGCCCAGTTCATATGTGTTAACTCAATGTCACACCTCCCAATGTCTCTGCATTTTTATTTATTGTCCCTTTATCAAACGCCCACTAGATGCCATGCCCTGTGCTGAGTGCATTCCTGTTCACTACCTCAGTGGGTTCTCACAACTACCCTAAGATATAGGTCCTCTCATTACCCCCATTTTCCAGGTATGGAGAATGAGGCTGACAGAGATTAAGCGACTTGAACAAGATCATAGTAAGTAGTAGAACCAAGAACCAAGTCCGTAATTCCCTGAACCTGCATTGTGTCCATTGCACCACACACATCCGTCTGCCCAAAGCCAGGCTCTCTGACTCTGCTGTCAGCCCTGCCTCCTCTCAACTCCCCAGCTGCTCACTCCATTACTTATCCACCACTTGTACTCACTGGATTGCTGAAACTCACAGTCTTTTCTGTACTACCCCCTTCCTGTCAATCATTCAGAATTTTTTAGTATCCCCCATCCCAAATTTGTTCTCTTCAACCAACCAGAGATCTTCCCTGTACCCTCTGTCCAGTCTCCACCAAACCTTTGCATCCACTTGTGTTCTGTTCTCTCAGCTTTAGTCCTCTACTGTCTGTCCTCAGCCCCCACCACTCTGCCAGTTGCAACTACTCTGAAATGTCCCAGGTAACCAGATCCAACATCTAGGCACTTCCATGTGACCCCATCTACAGAAGTGACTCAGTGGCATTGAACACTCTTGGTGCTGCCCCTTCCCCCTGGAAGCCTCTTCCCTGCCACATCCTCCAGGGCATTGCACTCCTCTAATAATTGTTTCTGTCTCCATTGGCACCTTTGCTTCATTCTCCCAAGTTCTGCTCTCAGTTAGTCTCCTCCCCTCCCATCCTCTCCCCTTCCCTTTTCTTTCCTTCCCTTCCTTTCTGCTATAGACTGAACTCTGTCCACCACCACCACCCAAATTCGTATGTTGAAGCCCTAATTCCCAATGTGATGGTACTACGAGATAAGACCTTTGGGAGGTAATTCGGTTTTGATAAGATCATGAGTATGGAGCCCTCATGATGGGATTAATGTCCTTATAAGTAGAGAAAGAGAGACCAGAGTTCACTTTCTTTCTTTCATATGAGGACACAGCAAGAAGGTGGCTGTCTGCAAGCCAGACAGAGGGCTGTCACTAGGTAGTAAAATTGACTAGCACCTGGATCTTGGAATTCCCAGCCTCTAGAACTGTGAAAAATAAATTCATGTTGTTTAAGCCCTACAGTCTATGGTATTTTGTTATGGCAGCCCGAGCTGACCACTTCTGCCCATTTTCCTTTCCTCTCCTGTCCTCGTTCTTACCCTACCCCTCATTATCTTCCTCAGTAACCACATCTACTACTGGAGCTTCAACTATCACCATTATGTAAGCAATCATATGATGTATTTTCATTACAACCCTCAACACATTAATTTACCTATCTGAGACATAGTTTCTTAATTTATAAAATGAGAGCAAATGCATTTTATAATGAGCTATTGAATGCAGAGCAATTTGTACAGTTTGTGGCAATCAGTACGTGCTCGATATATGTGGAATTTTTTTGGATGCCTGAGTAGATAGAGTCAGTGGAGAGGAAGCAGTTGAAGGTAAAATAGGAAGACAGTTCTGAGGATTCAGCAGAGTCTCAGACTCTGGCCAGTTAAACCTCAGATGAATTCCAATTCCATCACTTACTAACTTTGAAACCATGGGCAACTTTCTTAGTTTCTTTGAGCATCAGTTTTCTTATCTGTAAAATCAAGGTACTTAAGTATGGATTTCTCAGACATGCATTTAACTACCCCTCCCCTTAATAATTTGGCCTCACTGAACGTTTTTAGTTTCCTGTCCCACTATTTCACTGTATATGCCATATGTTCCAGCCAAACAAGACTACTCGATGTTCTGTATGAAAAATTAAATAATTATAATCAAATTGAATTCTTACAAAGTGGCATGGTATAGTAGAGTCAAACAAACCTGGGTTTGAATCCCAGCTTTGCTGCTTAATAGCTATGAAACCATGTGCAGACCCTCCACAGGCCTCAGTTTGCTTACACACAGAAAGAAAACAACAATAATAATAATAAACCCATCTCAGCACCTGAAACCGTAATAGCAGGACCTACAAAGCCTTTGATGATCTGGCCCCACCTAACTCTCCAGCTTCATCATTCACCTTCCTATGCTCATATCTAAGTTTCAACCTGCAGAACTCTTTGTAGTTTTCCCAAAGGCCACGCTCTTCCTCGTCTCTGGTTATTCATTATACAAATTACTCCTTCCTCGTGTAATGCCTTCCCCTCCCTCACAATTTTTTTACCTAACTCCTAATTATGCTTTAGATCCCAGCCTAAATGTCACTTCCTCCAGGATGCCTTCTCTGTCCCACCCCAGCCTATGTTAAGTAGCTCTTCTCTGTAATCTCATATGATAACACTCACACTCCCACATTACAGCTTCTGTATATGTTCCTACGTCCTCAATTAGCTTGTGAGATTTACGGAGGGCAGGAGCTACAGCTGCACCAATACCACCCCCACAGTGAAAGCATTTCTGAACACTAATCTAAGGTAGCACTCTCTGCCACTCTGTATGTATTACCGTATTTCAGTTTCTTCAGAATCCTAATCATTGTCTGGAATTATTATATTTGCTTATTTATTTGTTTGCTTGTTCTTTGTCTTTCCCACCAGTGTGCAAACTCTATGAGAAAAGGGACCAAATCTGTCTTCTTCCCCACAAATTTTCAGCTTCTAGAAGATAACCAAAAACATAGCAGGATTTGTGTGCAGTTGGGCTTAAGATATGTAGAAAGCAGAGGGAATACTCTTCCAGATTAAGAAAAGTCACATGCAGAGGTGTTTCACACAATTTATTCAGAGGATAGGAGTATAAGGACAGAGAGGACAGAAAAACTGTGGATAGCTTGGAAGGCCAGACCAAGGCATTTTTACTTAGCCTGGTGGGCAGAGGCAGCCATGGAGAGGTTTTGCACTGAAGAGTGACATAAGGTGTAAAGCATGTATAGCTGTACAAATATATTGGAAGCATAGACACCAATAAAATGAGTAGTAAGCACTCACCATTTACCCCTTTGAAAAGCAAAAGACTAACCACCGTATTAGTCCGGGTTCCAAAACAGAACCAACAGGATGTGTATACAAATATACACATAGAGAGAGAAGGGGAGAGGGAGAAAGGAGAGGAGGAGAGAGAGAGAGAGAGAGAGACAGATTGCAAGGAACTGGCTCACGTGTGATTATGGAAGCTTGGTAAATTCAAAATTTTCAGGGCAGGCCAGCAGGCTGGAGACGGAGGGAAGAGCTGATGTTGCATCTCAAGTCCAAAGGCAGTCTGGAGGTAGAATTATTTGTTGCTCAGGAAAGATCAGTTTTTGTTCTTTTAAGGCCTTCAACTAACTGGATGAGGCACACCCAAATTATAGAGGATAATCTACTTTGCTCAAAGTCTACTGATTTAAATATTAGTGTCATCCAAAAACACCTTCACAGGGCTGGGCGAGGTGGCTCATGCCTGTAATCCCAGCACTTTTGGAGGCCAAGGCGGGCAGATCACCTGAGGCCAGGAGTTTGAGACCAGCCTGGCCAATATGGTGAAGCCCTGTCTCTACTAAAAATACAGAAAATTAGTCGGGTGTGGTGGTGGGCACCCGTAATGCCAGCTACTTGGGAGACTGAGGCAAAAGAATCGCTTGAACCTGGGAGGAGGAGGTTGCAGTGAGCCGAGATCGTGCCTGTAATCCCAGCACTTTGGGAGGCTGAGGCGAGTGGATCACCTGAGGTAGGGAACCCAGGAGGCAGAGGTTGCAGTGAGCCGAGATTAGCAGTCTGGGCACCACAGAGAGATTGTGTCTCAAACAAACAAACAAACAAAACGAAAAACGCCTTCACGGAAATATTCAGAATGATATTTAACCAAATATCTGAGCACCATGACTCAGCCAAGTTGATATATTAAATTAACCATCACATCCACATACAGCCAATGTGTACTGAGCATATTACAGTGACAAACTAACCTGGTCTTGTTCAGAAAACTATGTAGCCTACTAGAAATCTAATATTTTCCTAGCATATTCTAACTGATATTTAAAAAGTAGAAATACCATCCATGACTTCCCTAAACAAGCCCTTTTCCTGTTTATTTGCCAGATATATTAACTAACCTTGCAAAGTCTCTACCAACCCTTGCCATTTCAGAAGCAATTTACTTTCTATGTGTCTGAGTGTTTTTGAGTTTTCAATATTAATTGCTTTGAGTAATTGTGGTGGGACTGAGGAGAGTGGCAGGGTAGGGGCAGAGAGAGCAATGTGCTTGGAGAAGGATACACATGAGGCTATGGCTGTATTTGTAATACATCTTGCAATATACCTTGAAACTTCATAGTGAGTGCATTTATGCTTGCTATATTATTCTTTTTTACCTTTGAAATGTTTGGAAATTTTCATGAGTTTTAAAATCTGAAGCTCAGTGAATTTAGGTCATATTTCTAAAGTCACAGATTCAAACCTACATCTGAGTGACGTCAAAGCCCATGCTATATTCATTCTGCACCACAGTACCCACTAGCAATGCCCCTTTGTAAAGTTCCACCAATGTTCATCGTTGATTGCTTCAGTCATAGCTAGATAACTAATCCCTGTTTCTTCTCCTTGATCTCAATGCAGTCTTCATAGCATGTTGTTAGCCATCTAACTTTCAGCAGCGTTCCAAACACAGCTCTGAGAAAACACCATCAAGAGGATTAAAAACAATGATACCTGTGTATGAAACTTCCCAAGCATCTATCATGAAATCTGCTCTAGGTATTACCAGTGTACATTAGTACTGCATGTGTATTGAAAATTCTTAGTAACTGTACCAGTGCCAGGATGGAGAAGAGGGTAGTTGTTAGCATGAATTTTTTTGGCTTTGATGCTTGGCAAAAAAAGTGAACCCTGGATCCTATCAGTGTCCTATGGGATTACAGTGACAGCTGTATCAACAAGGCAATAATATTAACATAAAGGACCTTATGTTAGCCAGACCCAGATGCATAACCTTGAAAGAAATATGAGGGAACAAAGGCATACCTGGAGAGTGCCACACAAGTAGGGGACTTGTAACAGTCCTCAAAAACTATAACTACGCCTAGAGGAACACCGATGGCCAGCACATCTACCCTATGAAGCCGTAAACCAAAGCATATTCGTCAAAAATTTTCCAAGTCTCAGAATAAGCACAAGCAACAAAACAACAACAAAATAATCTTACAGGTTCAGTAGAAGGTGTAATGGTTAACTTTATGTGTCAACTTAACTGGGCTAAGGGATATCCAGATGGCTGATGAAACATTATTTCTGGGTGTGTCTGTGAGGATGTTTTTGGAAGAAATGAACATTTGATCTTCATAAAGATCACCCTCACCAATACAAGAGGACATCATCCAATTCACTGAGGGCCCATATAGAACCAAAAAAGTAAAGGAAGGGTGAATTCACTCTTCATGTCTTTGAGCTGGGACATTTATATTCTCCTGCCCTTAACCACTGGTTCTCAGAGCAGACTGTGAGACTTATCAACCTCCATGATTTATTCATATATATATATATATACACACACACACACACACACAGAGAAATCTATCATGAAATCTATCAAGCATCTATCATGAAATCTTGTCTGAGTATTACCAGTGTAGATTAGCACTGCATGTGTATTGACAATTCTTAGTAACTGTACCAGTGCCAGGATGGAGAAAAAGGTAGTTGTTAGTATGAATTTTCTTGACTTTGATGCTTGGCAAAAAAAAACACATACATATATATATATATATATGAGGCTCAGTGAATTTAGGTCATATTTCATATTGCCTAATACAAATATAATATATGAAATATATATCATTATATATATATATATATATATTCCTATTGGTTCTATTTCTCTGGAGAACCCTAACTAATACAGACGGCACAGACAACAATCAACATTGATACCATCGACATTTGACTTGGCTCCCAAGTACAAATATAATATGATCTAGGGCAAACAAGTCTTGTGTGCTAGATACTTGCTCTCTTGACAAATTGCTCTCTCTGGCTTTAATATGTACCTCTTGGGGATAACAAAAGCATCCATGGTGGTATATTAGTTTCCTAGGGTTACTGTAACGAAGTACCACAAGCCAGATGGTTTAAAACAAAAAAATGTATTGTCTCACAGTTCTGAAAGCTGGAAGTCCAAGATCGAGGTGTCTGCAGGGCCATGCTCTCCAATGGCTCTCAGGGGAAGGTTTGGAGGGAACCTTTCTTGTCTCTTCTAGCTTCCGGTATTTGCTGGCAATCCTTGGCATTGCTTGGCATTCTTTGGCTTATAGATACAGCACTTCAGTCACATGATTGTCTTCTCCCTGTGTGTCTTTGCATCATCTTCCTTCTGTGTCTGTCTCTAGATCCAAATTTCCCAT
The DNA here is from genome assembly GCA_963573385.1 of Cacajao melanocephalus. NCBI lineage: Eukaryota > Metazoa > Chordata > Mammalia > Primates > Pitheciidae > Cacajao > Cacajao melanocephalus. The sequence goes on along the minus strand of CAUYLG010056990.1, from coordinate 11,366 downwards.
TTTTATAAGGACAACAGTCATACTGGATGAGGCCTTACCATAACGATCTCATTTTAACCTAACTACCTCTGTAATGATCCTATTTCCAAATAAGGTCACATTTGAGGTACTGGGCGTCAGGACTTCAACAAACCATTTTTGAGGGACAGAGTTCAACCTGTAACAGTGGCAGAGTCAGAAACAATAAAAAAAAATAAAATGGGAGCCTTTGCAATAGATAAAAGGAACAGAATTGCTTGTAACTTACAGCTCAATAAATAAAATAATCTACATAAATAGTGTGCTGCAGAGGGATAAGCACTTGAGTAGATGGCATAGCCTCTAGCCCTAGCTATGTCATGAATCGCCTGACTAATCCTGAACAAATTAGTTGTCACCTTGAGTCTCAATTCCCTAAACTGTAAAATGAGTGGCTTGAACTTACGGTCTCTAAATGTCCTCTAAACTTTGATATTCCATTATTTTTTCAGTTAGAGAAAATTAAGCCAAAAATCATTCAATAAAGTACATGGTGGATGGCATAGGGATATAACATTTGGCTTAGCATCTTCTCCAGCCTTGAATGCCACCAGGAGGGTTATACAAGGTAAATAGAGGCAAGGATAAAAAAAGAAAAAAGTGAGGTAGTCAGTGATGTCCAAAAATAACTTTTGTGTCAACCATCGCCAAGCTCTAGAGTGGTGCACACAGTGTTGTCGTTGCACTGATAAGGTCCGGTGCACTGGAGACATTTGACAATGCGACTGCATTGATGCATAATGGCCTGATTACGAGGAGTCCTTAAATACCTGGTTTGGGATCCAATGGTGTTAGTTCTTCTTCCATTCTGGATCCCATTTGTTCAAAAAAAAAAAAAAAGCAAATTATAATGAAGCAGTTATTTGCTGTGCAACTACCTAGGCTCTGTTCTAAGCTATTTAAAGACATGATCTCATTAAAACACACTAAAACAAAACAAAATATATATGGTAGGTATTAAAATAATAACCAGCATTTATCAAGTGCTCACTCTAAGCCTAGCACTTTCATATGTATAATTGATTCCTCCAAACAACATACTGCAAAGTACAAAAATACCATATGCACAGTGATTCCCATCTCACCAACAAAGAACCTTAGGCTCAGAGAGCTGAGATAATTTGCCCAGGTTCACGCAGCCAGTAAATGGCAGCTAGAAATACCTGACTTCTGAGCCTGAGCTCTTTACACTCTACTGTGCTAACGAATTTCCATTTAGAGATATTAAGGGAAGGAGAGAGAAAGAAGAAAGAAAAAGGGAGAGGGGGGAGAAGGAGGGAGAGATCTACATATCTGATTCTGTTAATAGAGAGAAGAGACCATGAAAAGGACAAAAAGAAGAAAAAGAGATGCTACGTACTGATGGAGGAAAATAAAAATTAGGCTTCTGCGGAAATGATTCACAGATCATTTTTCTTTCCATTTCATTCTAAGCGATTGTGAAGTTTAGAGGGATTGTTAGAGGAAGGAGCGAGCTCAGGACTAGTCATGAGAGACAGCCAATTAACAACAGATGCATCAAATAAGATTGTGTGTGTGTGTGTGTGTGTGTGTGTGTGTGTGTGTTGAGAAAAATTAAGGCAAAATCATCAGCAGATGCTGAAGTCAGTTCTCCCTTTGGGGGAAGGGAAGTGGGGATAGGACATGCAGCCATAAGGGAAAAGCAAAAACATCCCAAGGAGATTGCTATTGTGAGGACTTATTATCCCATGGAAATGCCCTTTCATCAGGATGCATAATCACCGTATTGCATCCAATTACAAGTTGAAGATGAAACATGATTGCTGCTGTCATGTTTTTAGCTAATCAGAAGTTGGGAAGCAATTATGGTAATGATGCAGGGTGCTAAGGGGGCTCATGTCAGGAGGAGAGGGCAAACCTTGCTTAAGGACTCCTTGCTTTCTGCAGGAGGTAAGTAGAGGTGTACTGGTGCTCTAAAGCCATGACAACTAAAACACACAAGGGATCTCAGACCACAGAATAATTTGGGCAACATGGGATGGTCAGGGGTATATTGGGGTAGAGAAAGGCTGGCTCCCAGTAGCCCATGGTTTTCCAAGTCTGACTCTTGGACCCTTGGCGTCTCAATCATCCATAGTGCTTGTGATTCCTGGACCCCATTCCAATCCTCCTGAACTTGAATCTCTTGAGGATAGAGGCCCAAATCAAACTAAGCCAAAATTTAGCCAAATAAATTTAAATCAGGCCAAATTAAGCCAAAAACTGCATTTGTCAGGATATCCAGGTGCCAGTTTTTCTGATGTGTCCATCAAAAAAATAATGGATCAAAGAGAAATGAGATGCTGCATACCTTAGCTAATACCTAGTATAGGCCCCTGGGTAACAGCACTTGCTATAATGAAAAATATGTATTCTTACCAATAGTAATAGTGATGTTGTAAGTTATGGGTGACTAAACACAGAAGTTCTTTACAGTCTTAAGTTTTGAGGACTTCAGCAAGGGTAGATTATTTTACAGTTCTCATTCTAACTTAGTTTAAAATCTCAATTATGAAACCCTTGGGTGCAAAGAAAATAGACATATGAAATATATATGTTTTACTTACTCCTCTGTCCTCACATTTATTCTTTCCTTTTTAAAGTACCCTTAATTGGGGCAAATGAAACAAATCACCCCTCAAAAACACACAATCCAATTCATTACATATTTACTTTATTAATTTTTATTATTTTTTTAAAATTCTGTAGAAATGAGGTATTGCTATATTGCCCACAGTAGTATCACTATGCTGCCCAGGTTGGTCTTGAACTCCTGGCCTCAAGGGATCCTCTGTCTCAGGCTCTCGAGTAGGTGGGACTACAGGTGCAAGCCACTACACCAGGCACATATTTGCCTTGAATGGCTGTTATTGTTATCATTAGACAACTAGAGTCATTTAGTGCTTTCTGTGTGCTAGGCATTGCTAACCACTCCCAAATGCATTCCTTCACTGAACACACACAACAGCCCTCAGGGGTAAGTACCTTTTTTTTTTTTTTTTTTTTCAGATGGAGTCTCACTTTTGTCGCTCAGCCTGGACTGCAATGGCACGATCTCGGCTCACTGCGACTTCCGCCTCCTGGGTTCAAGCAATTCTCCTCCCTCAGCCTCCCAAATAGGTGGGATTACAGGCACCCAGCACCACAGCTGGCTAATTTTTGTATTTTTTAGTAGAGATGGGGTTTTACCATGTTGGCCAGGCTGGTCTCAAACTCCTGACCTCAGGTGATCCAACCGCCTCAACCTCCCAAAGTGCTGGGATCACAGGCATGAGTCACCGTGCCCAGCCAGTACCATTATTATCTCCAGCTTACGTAAGAGGCACTGAGGTTCAGAGAAGTCAAGTTAGTCAGCCAAGGTCACACAGCTGGTCAGTGGGGAAGCCAGGATAACAATAAGATCCTGTGTGCCCTGGCCTACATGAAAGAATGAAAGCAGTAGTACAGATGATAACAAACAATAGAAAATCCACAAGCCTTTTAGATCTGACTTTGGAATGCACTGGGTGATTTCTGGTCACAGAACAGCTCCCCTAATTAAGTTTGTTTAGGCCAACATGAAAATTAGTCTGTTGGCGCTGAACCCTTGTCATCTGAGGACAGTGAATAATTCAAACTTGGCAGTATTTCAAGAAGTAAAAAGTGATATGAGATGACAGTAGAGCAGGGAAACTGGGCAGTCCATAGGGCAGTTTGGTGTACACATCTTGAAGCACTTGTTTTCACATTGAAATCTCCTACTTCTTCTAGCCAATTTATGGCTTTCATCTCTGTGATCCCTGTAGATTTCCTCTTTATAGTAATATCCATGTCTTCTAATGACAAGATGCGATAACTAATGTAAGGTTGCTTCTGACCCCTAATATTCCCACACTGAAACTCTATTAGATTCCACATTGACAGCCCCTTCTGACTCCAATCTACCAGCTTCTCACTGAGCCAAAGAGTATAAGGTCCCTCAAGAGCAAAGCAATTTATTTAAATAACACAGTAAGTGGATGGAAAAGTGTGTTGCATTCAGAAAGTCAACATTCTCCTGCTGAAAATAAAAGGCCCGGTGTGGCTGCTCCTGCCACAATGGTAGAACTGGCACATGTCCCTCTGTCCCCTTCTGTTGGGTCATTTCCCAGATCATTTAAGTGGAACCAGTTAAATTAGTTTCTGAAAGTTGTGTTTACAAGCGGGCTGAAGCCTTTCTATGGGGGAAAACCCAGACTCTAGCTTACTGCACTCAGCACCCAGGGACCTCTCTTTGGAACTGCAAGGAAGGACAGACTCTGAGAAGTTGACATGCCTGTGTCCAGATGGATGCACCAGAGCAAAAAGCTTGAGCTTCCTGCCATTTAAAGAGCTGCCCAAAACTCCCTTCTGTTTCAAAAGATTAAAGGGGTCTTGCCTACTGTCTAATGAGTAAGATCTTCTGGGACTCCCCCTTACAGAAAATGAAACAATCTGCTGTTTCTAAGGTCATATTAACATCTTCCCCTTGCAGTGGTTGGGAACTCCTTGACTGTAAGATTGTTATGTATGAACACGGAAATGTAGAGTCTACTCAATCAGACCTTGAACTGCCATCGATTCCTTTCAAGTGATAGCAGTTTAAATGGTTGTGTAATGAGGCTGCCTAGGTGCCGAGAGTAATCTGCTCTCAAGGGAGAACCATTTATACTGCCTTTGAAGCCCACCAGAAATGGTGTCAGCTCGCTGCAAGAAGGGCTGAGCCTACTGCAGCTGTCAGGTTGTCTCTAACTGAAGCTGAAGAGAATCGATCAGACCATGAATCTTGTGGAAGAAGCCCAGATGATGGGCAAGCTTTGAGAAGGGTGTTCTGAGCATGGAGCATTCTGCCAAGACAGCAAGGCTCTACATGTAGACCCAAACAAGATTTCGCTACTCTTTCCTTTTCTTGTGGCTCATTCTCTTCCTTAAGACATTTCCTTTTATCTCTCTTCCTTCAGTCCTATCTCTGAAAAAAAAAATCCTCCTTTCTAAGAAAACCCCTTCCACTATTTCCCATCTCAGCCTCCTCCTCTGTCATCTCTTTGTATGAATTGGCCAGTCCCTCCCTCATTTCTAGTGCCTCCCTCTGCAGGCCCCTTCCTCTCTGGCTTCAGTGATGCTCTAGACTCCGTAAGCTTTCCCTTCAAGCCCCTGTGTTCTCAAGTTGCTGAAGCTTGTTTACCTTCCCTCCACTACCACAGTTATTCCTTTAAATCTTTGAAATCTGGCTTCTAACTCCATTCTTTAGGGCGGTCTTCAGTGCATCCTGATCACCAACTAGAGTGGCTTTTTTCTTCATGTTCCCTCTCCAGACCTCTCCTCAACTACTGTTTTTGTTTGTTTGTTTGTTCGTTTGTTTGTTTAAAAAAGCGTTGGCCACCTGTTCTGCCATCAGAGCCATCTTAGGAGATAAATTTACGTTAACATTCTTAACATCAAAAATCTTCAGTGGCTCCCTAACGTCTGCTAAAGTAAGGAAAAACTCCTTAGCCTGGCTTTCGAGGTCATGACCCTCCATTTGGGCCTCACTGCCACCACCCTCCCCAATCCCTCCCTGATATATACTTTTTACTCTGGCCTAAAATACTTTCTGTTCCCAGTATACATTCTGACAATTCTTACCTCTGTAATATTGCTCATACCATTCTCTCTTTTGCTCAAATTTCATCAGTCTAACCCCAATTTAATGAATATTTCTTGGACACCTATTTCATGCCAGAGCCAGATCAGACATGACTTCTTTTGTGAAGCTTTCTCTGGTCCTACAGACAGTGGATCCCCACAGAATTTTTGTTTTTGGGGGGAAGATGTATTCTCCTTGTGAAATTTCAAACTCTACAAATAGTTTGAATATTGTTTTTTCCTTTATTAACTCTTATGCTCTGGAAGGACAGAAGCCATGTCTTTGTATTCCTGGAGTATTTAGCACAATGCTTTCGTCATCACGAATATTCAATAATTTTCTGTCAAAGAAATTCAGACTGTGAAATTTACGATGATTTCTACTCATGATTACAGTCATTTTCCTGAGACATTAAGCCTACTGAATCCTTGCTCTCCCCAAGTTCAGCCAGATAAATGTGCCTCTTTTGACTCTCTGCTGGACAAGAATGGTAAGACTCTAGGAACACCATATACCTCCAGTACTAAGCAAGGTATGTGTGAGCAACATCTAAAAGAGCATGCAATTTCAGAAAAGAAAAAAGAAGCAACACTAAAGCTACAGAGAGTATCAGATGCCAGAACCAGCAATGCCATATGCCAAAAAACTGAAGCCAAGCGTGTGAATGTGATATCATTTAGGGGATGAGAGAAGCATGCAGGTCTCCTGAGAATCTGATGTCCAGAATTTCCTGTGCAATCGGAGCTCAGCACTAACAATTCTCACAAGATATTGAGGCTCCAGAAAATGCTTAGACTTGAGGTCCTTGTGTTTGAGGCAGCAGTAATCTACCTGAAAATAAAAAGCTTCCGGGAAGTGGATGCTTAGAGACAGATGAAAAGGCTGAAACATCAGAAACACTCCTGTTTCATGGAAATGACACTAATTTAGTGAAAAGGGGAAGCTGGCTTTGGAGAACTAAAAAAAAATAAAATAAAATAGCGCCATCAAACCATAGGTAACAAACAGCTCTTTTTCCCTGGAGTTGAAAGCAAGTGAAATGAGTAGTCAGGGTGCCTCAGAGGCTAAGGAACATGGGGTTTGTTTTTGTTATTATTTTAAGGTGAGACCTGACTTTATGCTTCTTATTTCTGGAATAAGAACACTGTTTCCACAGGCATCACGGAGCAGTAAAAGATCACAGGCTTTACGTTAGAGACGTCTCAGGTCAAATTCTAGCCTTGTGCCTATGAACTATTCCTTGGAAAAGCTATTTATTCCATCTAGCCTCAGTTTTCTCAATCGTAAGATGAGGACAAACATACTTTCTTTGCAGGGTGATTGGAAGGATAATGACAATAACAACAACATTCATTTATTAGGTAGCAGGCATGCCAAGCTCTCTTCACACATATTATTATTTCTCATACGCTACCACACAACCATCTGAGCTAGGTTCTATTAATATTAGCACTCCCATTTTACAGATGAGGAAACTGGAACTCTGAATCGTTAAGCAATGTATCCAAGGTCATACAGCTTATGAATGGCACAGCTAGCACTGAAATCCAAATCTGGATGTGCTCTTAATTCACTACTATAGCCAATCTTGCTAGAGACTATCTCCTAAAGTAGCTTCACCTTATCCCTGGGGCTGGCAGTGGGGACAGTTTTCAGCTTATTTCTCACTCCTTCTGTTGCTTCCAGACCATTGCTCCTCTGTCACATCCCAGGAACTTTTTACTATCCTATTACCGGCTACGTTGCTCTATCTAGTGAGTCTTGGTTGATTAGACCCTTAACTTTGCTTTTTCAAGACCATTGGCTGTGACTTATTCCAGTAACTTCATCACGGTAGTAGTAATAACAGTATTAATAGCACACTTATTGACAGCTTGCTATCTTACAGGCACTGCACTAAGCACTTATATACATGAGCTCACTCAGTCATCACACAGCCCTTTGGGGTGGCTACTGTTATTAAATAAGGTCATGTAGATTAAGTTCCTGGCACAGAGTAAGCTCAATAATCGCTAGCTTTTATTATACATAGTATTTTTTCAATAGATCTGCGAAATACAAAGCCCACAAAAGGGATAGGTATGGGTAACCTTTTATCTCTTGAGAGCAACTGTCCCAAAGTGGGCAAAAACAAACCTGAAATATGTTAACAAGGTTTAGGTTTTATGGGCAAGAAATATAAAAATCCTGCTCAACTGCTTTTAAAATAAAAGGCAATACTCTGTTCAATAAACTAAAGTGAACAAAGACCACTTCATTTTCATTTATGTCTAAATCATGGAGAAAGAAATGAAGGGAAAGAGAAGACAGAGAGAAAATGGGACCTTTCAAAGAAGAGAACACCAGTAGTGCATATTGAGAGATCTTGGACTGGATGGGAGGCACAGCAAAGAGGAGGAGAGGCCACTCTCGATGTTTTGAAGGTTCTGTATCTGGACAACTGAGAGAGGCTTACACAACCCACAGGTCTTTCTCTTTGCTGGAATTTCAAGTTCAGAGCCTCTTGAAAGTCTATCCTTGTCACTCATGTCCCAGGAAGAAGAGGGAGAGAGAATAAAATCAAGCCAGAGGAAGGAAGAGAGAAACACAGAAGAAAGAGAAAAGAAATAAAAAGCAAAACCAGCATGGTCTACCCCACCATACATCAGAGACTGTTGTCAGAAGCCTTTGCTCCTTTTCCACTTCCAGCTTTGCCATCTTCATGTCACCTCCCAGTTAGCACTCAGAAAGCTTGGCACACCCAAGATCAGCAACCCCACACTTTCTCTGACTTCCTCCCAAACTTAACCACACTCAGCCCAAGGGCGATGCAGTCTCCATCACTTCGGCCACTGCTATCAACCACCCAACTCCTCCCTGGGAAAATTAGGACTCTGTGCAAAGCATCTCTCTCTCTCAAAGGCTATCTTGGGGCATGTGGGCCTGCCTTTTAACACTCAGAGATCTCTGTTGAGTTTACACCACATTCATGTTGGACTCAACGAAATTGTCTGTATATGTATGTAGCTCAATGTAGGGGGAGAAGAGTACGTACTTCAGAAAATTGCTGAAAGTTGTACCAAGTTAAGCCCAGGTCCACATCCAAATAATAGGTTGAAGGTTTCTTATCTTTGCACAGTGGTATAAAAATAGTTTTTCCCTCCTGATCTTGATTCTTCTCTTTGACAGTGGAAATAGAATTCCTTTTTTCTGAACAGTCTCTATTTTCAATGCAACTCTTTAGCACAGTAACCTATTTACATTTTTAAGAAAGTCTAAGACTATGATGCATTCACAGACTTCCAAGGACCCTCAGCATTAGAATCCAAGTGTTCTTGCAATTCACTGGTGAAGAATGGAGACAGGTGAATATTTGTAATCTGTATGTACACAATGAACATTAGAGGTCAGAAGATCAGGGTCATGCACTGCTATGTGGAAAGCCATTGCCTTAATGCACTGTGCAATATTCATAATAAAAGGTGAACACTCTTTTTGCAATGAAATTTCTCTTTCAGTCAGAAGCAGCATCTGCTAGGTGAGTAATTTTCTAGAAGGAATGGAATTTTACACCTGTCACAGAGACCATTCCCTGTTAGGCCTTTTAAATTAGAAAAGGTTAATTATTTCATGTCTGGTTATAAGGACTTCATTGAGGTTTCATGTGTGATCTGATTAGGAGACTATTGTGACAAATATCTGATTGTTGGTGTGATAGAGATCACCACTGTGTCTCCTGCAGCTGCATTGGTATGCCTAAACTGAAAGAAGAGCACATGTGGTGTTGGTAATGAAGAGTAGCTAGTTGACATTAAGGAGTTCAGAGAGTTGGCATTAATCAAACACACATTACTGTGTCTTGCTCTTTGCATCCAAGAAATCAAAAAGAAAAGAAGAAAGTCTTGGAGTTTTCCGATCTGAGGCATGATAAAAAACCAGTTTTGCTGGGCACAGTGGATCATGCCTGTAATCCTAGCACTTTGGCAGGCTGAGGCAGGTGGATCACGAGGTCAAGAGATCAAGACCATCCTGGCCAACATGGTGAAACCCTGTCTCTACTGAAAAATACAAAAATTATCTGGGTGTGGTGGCGCACACCGGTAGTCCCAGCTACTTGGGAGGCTGAGGCAGGAGCATTGCTTGAATCCGGGAGGCGGAGGTTGCAGTGAGCCGAGATCATGCCACTGCACTCCAGCCTGGCACCTGGCACCTGGCAACAGAGCGAGACTCTGTCTCAAAAACAAAGTTTTATTTAGACCATATCAGATAATTTTCCCAGATTTGTTTTCTCTATCACATTTGCAACACACTAATGTAACGACTGAGGTTAAAAGGCTTCAGCACTCTAAGTGTTGCTTCCATTTCCTAAATGACAGGAATGTCAGGACACTGGTCCAGATGATGTGGCTCCCATGGCCCATCAACTCACAACCAGTGTTGGTGCATTCCTCGTTTTCCTAGTCCCTTGCCAGCTGCTCAGTTGGCCACTACATTTAACTTTGGCCTGTGTCTAAAACATACACGAATGGGCCTCCCTTCAAGGACTTCATTAATAGCCTTCAGCATCTGCTCACATTCCAAGCATTGGGTACTAAATCCAGAGAGGGGCTGGCATATGGCTGCATTGTTCACTTGTCAAAACTGAAAAACACAGGAATGTGCCCTCCACTTCTGAACTTTAAATTTCCAACTACTGCTGGCTTCAAACAAAAAATGTCAAGAGCCCTTTTTGCTGTGTGTTTGTGTGCATGTGTGTATTTGTTTGTATATATATAGAAAAAGATTTGAAAATATTTATGTCAAATATGCATCAATATATTCATAGTTACCCATAAGGACTGATATTGAGGGTGAGTATATGAGAAATTTTCACTTTTTATACAATGTAAGTCTGTTTGCATTGTTTGAATTTTGCAACAATTACACATTCCTGTTATTATTAAAAAATACAATCTACGTAAGCATAGAGAAAAGTTGGTGAGGACGCACATCAGAGGGTTTAGAAGTGCTACCTCTGAAAGGTAAAATTAGAAGGACTTTTGCATCTTTATAGATCATATATATATTTAAATTTTAAACGTTGTATTATGGGCATTTTTGTTATATGTAACACTATGGCATTTTTTAAATTAAACTTTTAAATTAATGTTTGAAACAATAGTTACGGAAAAGTATTCTAGGCCTCGTGGATTTTGTTAGTGTCTACCACTTGCAAGTTCTCATTTGGTACTCCCACGTGCTAGTGATATGACTTTAAGTCCAACAATTTTCATTTTCTTTTCCTATCGCCACCAAAGGACTTGGGGTCATAAACAAGTGCATAGTTATACGGGCCTTGGCCTGAATAGAGAAAGTTAGGAAGGAAAGCACAAACCTTCTGTGCATTCTGTAGAATGTAAGCTTCCTAAGGTCAGAGATCATGTCTGCTCTGTTCACCACGACACCTCCAGTACCAAACATTTTTGCCTGGCATATAGTAGATGTCCCATAAAGGTTTGATGAATGAGTATTCAAATCCAAAGGCAAAGTGAGAGCTCTGAAGGCAGAGATCTGTGTGTTGAAAGAGCAGGGAGCATGCTATGTAGAAGGTGAGAGAGGAGCACATCTTAAAGAGACCCACTGAACTGGAAAGTAAAGAGACCTGGGTCTAACTGACAGGATGAGTGTCTGAACAGGTCCTTTCCTTTCTCTAGAACTCAGTGTCCTCATTTGTAAAGTGAGAGGATTAGAATAAATCTATAGTATT
>CAUYLG010056989.1:0-29600 GCA_963573385.1 Cacajao melanocephalus | reverse complement strand
TAATTCACCCCTTTTTTTTTTCCCCCGAGATGGAGTTTCACTCTTGTCGCCCAGGCTGGAGGGCAACGGCTCAATCTCAGCTCACTGCAAGCTCCGCCTCCCGGGTTCAAGCAATTCTCCTGCCTCAGCCTCCCAAGTAGCTGGGATGACAGACATGTGCCACCACACCCTGCTAATTTTTTATTTTTAGTAGAGGTGGGGTTTCTCCATGTTGGTCAGGCTGGTCTTGAACTCCCGACCTCAAGTGATCTGCCCGCCATGGCCTCCCAAAGTGCTGGGATTACAGGTGTGAGCCACCACACCCGGCCTATAGATCACTTTTTTAAAGTGTACATTTCATAGCTTGGTGTGACAGTGCATGACTGTAGTCCCAGCTACTTGGGAGCTGAAGCAGGAGAATTGCTTGAGCCTGGAAGTGCAAGTCAGGTTGAGGCTGCAGTGGGCTGTGATGGTGCTACTGCACTCCTGCCTGGGCGACCCAGCAAGACCCTTCCTAGGAAATGAAATTAAAAATAGCCCAGGTGCAGTGGCTCACGCCTGTAATCCCAGCCCTTTGGGTGATGGTACACACCTGTAGCCCCAGCTACGCAGGAGGCTGAGGCAACAGAATCGCTTGAACCCAGGAGGTGGAGGTTGCAGTGAGCCGAGACTGTGCCATTGCACTCCAGCCTGGTGACAGAGCGAGACTCTGTCTCAAAATAAATAAATATATTAAAAAAAAAAACTGGCCAGGCGTGGTGGCTCACATCTGTAATCTCAGCACTTTGGGAGCCGAGGCGGGCGGATCAGAAGGTCAGAAGATCGAGACCAGCCTGGCCAACATGGTGAAATACCGTCTCTACTAAAAATACAAAAATTCATGGTGGCACGACCTTGGCTCACTGAAACCTCGGCCTCCCAGGTTTAAGTGATTCTCATGCCTCAGCCTCCCAATAGCTGGGGCTACAGGCACGCAGCAGCACACTCGGCTAATTTTTGTATTTTTAGTTAGAGATGGGGTTTGGGGTTTCATCATATTGGCCAGGCTGGTCTTGAACTCCTGAGCTCAGGTGATCCGCCTGCCTTGGCCTCCAAAGTGCCGGGATTCCAGGCGTGAGCCCCCATGCCCGGCCTGAATGTGGAGATTTTATGGGGTCTGAGCTCCATTGCTGTCCTTCTCTTCTGCCCCCTCTAGTGCCCAAAGCTCAGTCGGACAAGTGCGTCCCTGACCGAGATCCTCGCTGGGCGGTGCTGGATGTCACCAAGAAGGCGGTGGCCAGCCCCCGGATCATCTCCCTGGCCAGGCCTAAAGTGCGCAAGGGCCTCAATGAGGGCTACGACCCCTATTGCATCTCCCCGGCTGCGCTGGTGGCCCAGGCGTCCCCTCGCCTCTATGAGCTCGCCACCCCCAAAAGCATCACCAGAAAAGTGTGAGCCCCCCAGGCCTGGCCTCTAAGACATCAGCTCCCAGTAAACGCCCTCAGGCATCCTAACCCTGTGTATGTGATTGTTCTGAATGAGCCTTTCGGCCTGGAGAAGGGAGGGCGGGCTGGAAGGCCGAGAGAAGGATGAGGGGACAATAAGATTTATTTTTGCACCCAACCTGCGATTTGTACAGCTGTTTATTTTCCAAGTCACTTTCATTGACCATCTCGAGTGCCCTTGGAATCTCTTAAATCCAGACCTGCTCATCTGCTCCTCCTGAGGGCCCACAGGTGCTTCGGAGCCAGAATGAGCTGACACCTGCTGCACAACGTACGGATCTTTTATTTTTATTTTGAGACAGAGTTTCGCTCTTGTCACCCAGGCTGGAGTGCAATGTCGTGATCTCGGCTCTCCCCAATCTCCGTCTCCCAGGTTCAAGTGATTCTCCTGCCTCAGCCTCCTGAGTAGCTGGGATTACAGGTGCCCACCACCATGCCCAGCTAATTTTTTTGTAATTTTGGTAGAGACAGGGTTTCTCCATCTTGATCAGGCTGGTCTTGAACTCCCAATCTCAGGTGATCCGCCCGCCTCGGCCTCCCAGAGTGCTGGGATTACAGGCGACAGCCGCTGAGCTGACCAACTTACTGATCTTTACAGCGACCTAATGATGGAGGGATTGTCCTTGTCCCCATTCCACAGACTTGGAGACTGAGGCTCAGAGAGGTCAGGAAAAGGCCCACAGTCCCTGCTATGGCCTGAACATCTGTGTCTCCCCCAAATTCACGTGTTGAAATTCCCACCCTCGAGGTGATGGTATCAGGAGGTGAGGCCCCCGGGAGGCGATGAGGTTATGGAGCAGAGCTGTCATGGGTGGGGTTGGTGTCCTTAGGAAAGAGACCCAGAGACACAACTGGGCCATGTCTGCCATGTTAGGACACTGAGAAGCAGGCAGTGTGTGACCAAGGTCCCCCGTTACCAGCACCTGACCCTGCTGGCCCCACCCCCCATCCCCGGCACCCGACCGTGCTGGCCTCACCCCCCCATCCCCAGCACCCGACCCTGCTGGCCCCACCCCCTATCACTGGCACCCGACCGTGCTGGCCCCCTGGTCGCAGCCTTGCAGGCTCCAGGACGGTGGGAAATACACCTGTACTGTGTGGAACCCACCAGCCTGCGGTACTTTGTTACGGGGGCAGATGGACAGAGACAGCTCCCATATTAGCGTCCGGGGCCGCTGTAACAAATGCCCACAAACGGGGTGACTTAAAACGCTGCATGGGCCGGGGACGGTGGCTCACGCCTGTCATCCAGCACTTTGGGAGGCCAAGGCGGGTGGATCACCTGAGGTCAGGAGTCTGAGATCCGGCCGACATGGCAAAACCCCACCTCTACTAAAAATACAAGAATTAGCTGGGCGTGGTGGTGGGTGCCTGTCATCGCAGCTGCTCGGGAGGCTGAGGCAGGAGGCTCTCTTCAACCGGAGAGGTTGAGGCTGCGGAAAGCCGAGATGGCACCTCTACACTCTAGCCTGGGCAACAGAGACTGCGAGACTCTGCCTCAGAAACGGGAAAAAAGAATAATGCACATTTATTCCCCGATTGTCCAGGAGGCTGGAGTCCAGAGGGAGTCTCACTGGGCTGAAGTCAAAGCATCAGCAGGACCCCGGGGGAGAATCCCTTTCCCGCCTTTTCCGGCGTCTGGAGGCACTTGCCTCCCTGGTAAGGGGTTGGGGGGTGGGGTCTTTCATCTTCAGAACCAGCAGCCCAGCCTCTCCCGGTCTCTGACTGTCACCCTCCTGCCCTCTCTCTCCAGAACGCTGTAACGACCCTGGGCCGCCTGGTGATCAGATAATCCCCAACTCAGCACCCTTCATCCCGTCTGCAAGTCTCTTTTTTCGTCTAGGGTGCCTTCCTCGCAGGCCTGGGGACTAGGGTGGGGATGGCCTTGGACACGCTTCTGCCAACCGCAGACAGTCTGACGGTTTCCCTGGTGCTCTCAGTCGCTAGCCTGGAGGTGGGTGACGTGGCTCAGTGTCAGAACCGGGTGAAATGATCGGGGCCGGGCGCAGTGGCTCACGCCTGTGATTCACGCACGCTGGGGGGCCGAGGTGGGCGGATCCCTTGAGGCCAGGCGTTCCAGACCAGCCTGGCCAACGTGGTGAAGCCCCGTCTCTACTAGAAATACAAAAATTAGCCGGGCGTGGTGTGGCACATGCCTGTGATCCCAGCTACTCGGGAGGCTGAGGCAGGAGAATCACGTGAACTCGGGGGGCAGAGGTGGCAGTGAGCCGAGATCTCGCCGCGGCGCTCCAGCCTGGGCGGCAGAGCGAGACTGTGTCTCTAAATAAATAAATACATAAACGATCCGATCGTCGGGCTTGTGAGGGAGCGGAGAGTACTGTCTTTCTCACCGTGTGGTATCGCCGCTTGCCAAGATCGGGACCACTGGGAGAGGAGCTTTCTTTTAAACACGGGAGTGAGTAACGCATTCCGGTTTTGCAACTGCAGAGTTTGAAGGTGTTTTGGTGTTTGTGAGGCGGAGTGTCGCCCCGTCACCCACGCTGGAGTGCCGTGGTGCGGTCTTCACTCACGGCGGCCTCCGACTCCTGGGTTCCGGCAATTCTCTTGCCTCAGCCTCCTGGGTAGCTGGGATTAGAGGCGCGTACCACCACGTCTGGCTAATTTAGTTTGTTTTGAGATGGAGTTTCACTCTTGTGGCCCAGGCTGGAATCCAATGTTATGATCTCGGCTCAGTGCAACCTCCACCTCCCTGGTTCAGGCGATTCTCCTGCCTCAGCCTCCCAAGTAGCTGGGACGACAGGCGTGCGCCACCACGCCCGGCTAATTTTGTATTTTTAGTAGAGGCGGGGTTTTCCCATGTTGGTCCGAGTGGTCTCGAACTCCTGACCTCAGGTGATCTGCCCACCTCGACCTCCCAAAGTGCTGGGATGACAGGCGTGAGCCACCGCATCCAGCCTAATGTATTTTTTGTAGAGATGGAGTTTCACCATGTTGGCCAGGCTGGTATTGAACTCCTGAACTCAGGTGATCTGCCAGCCTCCGCTTTCTAAAGTGCTGAGATGAAAGGTGTGAGCCACCATGCCTGGCCAGGGCTTAGATATTTCCAAGAGAAAATAGACACCTACATCTACACCAACTCCTGTGCTACATGTACACCTGTGTGTACGCTTGCACCTGTGCAGCACCTACCCCTGTGCTACACCCACACCTCTGTGTACACCTACACCTGGCCTGCACCTATGTGTGCCTACACCTTTGCCTATGTTTACACCTGTGCCTTCACCTAAACCTGCACCTACTCAGTCTCTGCGACCATCTTTCCGTCACAGCCAAGGATGGGTGATGCCACCAAAGCCACGGATGGCGGTGTTGTGGCTGCAGGACCAAGGCAGCAAAATGTTCCCACACTCAGTCCTTACACCCGTGAGTGAGCGGTTCGATCAGCAGTGTGAGTGCTACACTGGCAGAGATTTTCTTGGAAATAATCTGAAGCAGAGTTCCTGAAGGAGTTAGATTGTCAGTGCGGGAGCTCACGGAAGACGTCACAGGAAGAATCTTACGTGGCCGGGACTGGAAGAACCGCTGGCCGAGCTGAACTAGCTGTTGCAGACCCCTTCATGCCAGCAGCGGTGACACCGAGAGCCAAGGCGGGCCTCCCGGGCGGTCAGAGGTATGCAGGAGCCCCTGATTCCCAGCTTTCCTAAGCACCCCTTCCCACAGCCAGGACACGTCCTCTGCACTGTGTAGCTGCCATTTACCTTTGGTAAATGGCACTGGTAGCTGCCATTTACCTTTGCCGCCCCTGAGAAGAAGAATTTCCAGGTGTCAGCTTGACTGAATTAAAATAATACTTATGCCGGGCACGGTGGATCTCGCCTGTAACCCCAGGACTTTGGAGGCTGAGGCGGGCGGATCACTTGAGGTCCGGAGTTTGAGACCAGCCTGGGCAACGTGGTGAAACCCCGTCTCCACTAAAAATACAAAAAAATAAAAAATTAGCTGGACGTGGTGGCACGTGCCTATAATCCCAACTACTCGGGGAGGCACGAGAATCACTTGAGCCCCGGAGGCAGAGGTTGCAGTGAGCCCAGATCGCACCACTGCACTCCAGCCTGGGCGATGGAGTGAGACTCTGTCTCGAAAAAAAATTAAAAAATAAATGAAATTAAAATTAAAGGACCAGGCACGGTGGCTCATGCCTGTCATCCCAGCACTTTGGGAGGCTGAGGCGAGCACATCACTTGAGGTCAGGAGTTTGAGACCAGCCTGGCCAACATGGTGAACCCCGTCTCTACTAAAAGTACAAAAATTAGCCTGGTGGCAGGTGCCTGTAATCCCAGCTACTCAGAGGCTGAGGCAGGAGAATCTCTTGAACAACACGGGCGATGGAAGTTGCAGTGAGTCAAGATCGTGCCACTGCACTCCAGCCTGGGTGACGGAGTGAGACTGTGTTTCAAAAAAAAAAAAAAGAAAGAAAGGTTAAAAGAGCCTCATCACCAGGCACAGTGGCTCACGCCTGTCATCCCAGCACTTTGGGAGGCCGAGGCGGGCGGATCACGAGGTCAAGAGATCGAGACCACCCTGGCCAACATGGTGAAACCCCGTCTCTACTAAAAATACCAAAATTAGCCGGGCGTAGTGGCGGGCGCCTGTAGTCCCAGCTACTCGGGAGGCTGAGGCAGGAGAATCGCTTGAATCCAGGAGGCGGAGGTTGCAGTGAGCCGAGATCGGGCCACTGCACTCCAGCCTGGCGCCTGGCAACGAAGGGAGATTCTGTGTCAAAAAAAAACAAAACAAAACGAAAAACCAGCCTCATCACCCGAACACTAAGAGGATGAGGCATGTGAACAGAGTGAGGCTCAGGAAGGCTGGGCCACCTTGCTCAGAGCATGTGGCGACGGACTGCTGAGTGAACCGCGCTGAAGGTGGGGAGGGAAATGGCCACGGTGCACCTGCTGAATGACGCATACCATCATTTTCCATGTTGCTCTAGTGACTGCAGCTGGGAACAGAGGGAAGATCTTCAGGAGAGGCAGTTGTAAGGACATGCTCAGGTGGACCCAGCGAGAATCGAACCCTGTTGAGGTGACGAGTTTCCGTCCCCGGAAGCGTGCAAACCAGTGACCACGCTGCGCAGCGTTTTCCGAATTAGGCAGGCTCTGTTACGTGGTGGGCTGAATAACAGCCCCCAGAGAGATCCGGGTTCTAATTCTGAAGCCTTTGAATATGTTCTTTTACGTGGCAAAAGGGACTTTTCAGACGTGATTCAAGATGCTGCCCTCGGGGGATGATCGTGGATTGCCTGGATGGGTGCAGTGTAATTGCACATCCTTCTGAGAGGAAGGTAGAGGGAAATTTGTCTTCGGAAGTGGAAGACACCAGAGCAAAATGACAAGCTGCTGTCTGTGAAGAGGGAGGAAGGGGCCTGAGAAGGACACAGATTGTCCCCCTAAAGCCTCTGGAGGTTCTGACCACGCCTTGGTTTCCGCACAGTGGAAACTCTGACTTCCAGATAATAAACGTGTGCTCTTTCCAGCCTTGGAATTTGTGGTGATTTGTTACAGCAGCAATCAGAAACCCATGCAGATTAGAAATCGTAAAGGTTGGCTGTTACTGAGGCCCATAGTGACTGCTGTGTAGCTAGCCACCCACCAGGTAGCTCAAATGACACAATTCCATGAATAAACGATAGCTGAACTGGGACTTCCAGCACTAGTAACCTTCAAAACAAAACAAATATTTTAAATCAATTGAAGTGTCCAAAGTCTTGTGAAAGAGCATCAGCATTTTGATATTCTTATTCAACCTTAGGAACAAATTACACACACACACACTTTTTTGAGATGGAGTCTTGCTCTGTCACCCAGACGGGAGTGCAGAGGTGGGATCTCGGCTCACTGAAACCTCCACTTCCTGGGTTCAAGTGATTCTCCTGCCTCAGCCTCCTGAGTAGCTGGGATTACGGGCGCGCGCCACCACGCCTGGCTAATTTTTGTATATTTAGTAGAGACGAGTTTCACCATGTTGGTCAGGCTGGTCTTGAATTCCCGACCTCGTGATCCGCCCGCCTCAGCCTCCCAAACTGCTGGGATTACAGGCGTGAGCCACTGTTTCCGGTCTACATGCATCTTGTAGAAATAACTTTGTGTTGAATTTCACGGCTTCTTTTCAGTAGACCAACTTGTTCCTGTTCCACTATGGGCAGGACAGCTTCAACTGATGCTTCTATACTTCTGGTCTCTTCTTGACTTTTGGCAACAAAATTAGTCGGCTTTGTACTGGAAAACATTGCTTTGCTCTTGTTTAGGAAAAACAACTACATTAACCAAAATTTAATCTCAATAGACAGACAGATAGATATAGATATAATACAGAGGCAGTGACAGCTGCTGTGAGAAACGAGGTAGCCGGAAGGTCCACCAAGAGGGGAACGAATCACAGTGACATAGTCCTACAGGTATCATGATCCAAAAGAAATGACGAGAATGAGACATGGAGATGCCCACACCCACCTTGGGAGAAACATGATGACATCTGTGACCTTGAACTAATAATAAACAATTAATGATCAGGGAAGGTTACTAAGGGTGTGGGAAATCTTGGGAAAGGGTGTCTGTGGGCTCAGATCTCAGACAAAACCGGTAGGGCAGTTTTCCAAAATGCATCCACGCTCTGGGGGCAATACCAACAATTCTTTCTCAGAATATTAGTAACAGGTGCACAGGCTGGCAGCAGGCGTGTCTGTAGATTCGGTCTGGCATGAAACTGCAGGAAGAAAGGAATGCAGGTTGAACGAGTAACTGCCATGGGAAATCGTATTTGCGGGAGGAAGGAATCTTTCAGTAAACCGGGTGCTGGCATGAGGTTGCCTTCCGAACAACTCGTGCCAGCCTTCCTTAGGGGACAACAGGGGCTGAAATGGCTTACTGTCGCACACCCCGCGTCACAGGAGAATTCCGACTAACAGGAGCAGAGTCCTGGCTTGCTCATCACATAACCTCCTAACAAAGGATCGTTTAGGAAATTTATTAAAAGCAGGAATGCAGGAGTTCATAGAATGTATGGAAAGGAAACAAGGAGGTACACATGAGGTTGCAGAAGTTAGGAAAGAAATGGAAGAAAAAATGAAAGCTTAAATTGGTTAAAATGAAGTCTAAATTGCCTTAAGGAGAACAGACATGCAGAAGATGTGATAGTAAAAGTACACGGAAAGCAGGATTGACAAAAGCTAGCACAATGAAATGCTATTTTCACAACATGAAAATAACAGATCATCATAAAGGGTCTGGGAGAAGATAGCATATCTGAAAACTAGAAAAAGGCCATATTACATATATAAAAATAATAGTCTCAAGAGAAACAAAATAATTGAACAGAGTAAATATTTATAATTTAAGAAAACTTCCCAGAAATACAAGATGATTTTCATGTATAGATTGGAAGAGTTCATCATGTCCCAAGAAAAATGACACTAAATGGCTTGTACCTGAGCACATCAACATAATAAGGCCAAGTGACTTAAATGGGAAAAACCTCTCCCTAGAATTTATTTCAGCAATATTCATTGCTAGAAGTCAATAGAACAATGTCGGCAAAGTTCCAAAGGACTTAATTCTGAAGTAAGATGAGCTGGAGAAATAATTTTATACCCAGCCAAACTGTCGTTAAAAGAATAAAGACATCGGCTGGGAGTGGCGGCTCATGTCTGTGATCCCAGCACTTTGGGAGGCCCAGGCAGGTAGATCACCTGAGGTCAGGAGTTCAAGACCAGCCTGGCCAACATGGTGAAACCCTGTCTCTACTAAAAATACAAGATTCGCTGGGTGTGGCGGCACATGCCTGTAATCCCCACTATTTGGGAGGCTGAGGCAGGAGAATCACTTGAACCTGGGAGGCAGAGGTTGCAGTGACTAACAAGTGCAAAACTCCATCTCAAAAAAAAAAAAAAAAAAGAGAGACCTCAGACAAATGTCTTAGAGCATGCAAGAATTGAAGGAACATCTTGAAGAAACTATTTAAGAATGCCTTTCAGCCAAGTGAGAGAAAATGGAGAAGCCACAGCAAGAGAAACGATGATGAGCACTGAATCCACCTTAAGGATTGGCGTTAAATCTAAGAAGAATGGCTACAAATGTGGATGTTATAAATGCTAGAACTGGAAATGGTATAGTTAACAAAAATTGAAGAGGGGGCAGAGAAAACAGGAAGTGGTACAGATAGACACCTTCCCTCATCAAAAAAATTATTTATAATGGATTATTCCGAAAACAGAAATGTAAGTGTATTTAAGAGCATAATGTTAAACAGGAAAAAAACCGCATGCAATTAACTAGGATTCTGTAATTTAGGAGAGGGGGAATGGGGCAAAGTGGAAGTATCCTAATATTATTTTTAATACTAGAGTCAGTAGATAGACACTAGTGTCACTATCTAAAGCTGTGACGTGGAGTCTTGTGGCCACTAGCCACGTGTGGTTCTCGGGCAAGTCAAATGTGACTAATTTGAATTGCAATGTCCTATTAGTGTAAAATACACACCTGAGATTAAAAACAGTATGGAGAACAGAATGTTAAGTCTCTCAATCATTTTATATTGATTACATGTGGGAAAGATAATACTTTAATGATATGTTGTATCAAATAACATGTTGCAATTAATTTTACTTGGTTCTTTTTACCTTTTTAATGTGGTTACTAGAAAATTTTAAATTGTATTGCTTTCCGGTGAGACAGTGTTGGTCTGAAGGAATGGAATGAAGCAGATTATATGAAATCGTAATTACAAAGGTAATCACTAGAATGAAAATACAAACCATTTAAATTCTCAGAAGGAGATGGGGTCGTGTTGTGGCACACCAGCCAGAAGACCCCCCTCCAGAACTCAGCACCTGTCCTCCAGCTTCTGGAAGGCAATACCTCTGGAAATCATCCTTGCCTGAAGACAACTGCTCCCCGTGGCCACCCACGGCCAATGCATGGGTTCCAATCCTTTGTCCCTGTAGGAGACAGCTCCGAAGGGCCGGCCCAGCTCCGGAGCTGAAGCCTCCGCTGTGCCTGTGCTGCAGACCCTTCTCTCTCTGCCCTGCTGCCTTCCCTTCCCCACAGGTGCCCATCCCAAGAGCCCTTCTGTCTGAATTTCCTGCATACAAACCTCTGTCTCAGCATTCACTTCCTGGAGACTCTGACCTGCAGAAGGAGTCCGAGAAAGCAGATTCTAAAGTTGGATTTGGGGGCCAGATCACCCCCCAGCATGCTGGCAGGGAGGCCCCGTGCCAAGTGGAGGGGAAGGCCATGTGACTCCCTGTGTCTTAGGTTTACTCCTAGCTTTGCTCGCATGGCTGAGATTTGTCCTGTGATCCACTCTGAGCTTAGCCTATTTATGTCTCTTGGTAGAATAAATGCTTCGTCTTTGTTTTTCATCATATTTGCTACACTTTCTATTTTTTCTTTTATCTTTTTATTGCTTTATATTCTTTTTCAATATTATAGATATACACGTGTGTGTGCGTGTGTGCGGGTGTGCATGTGTGCGTGAGTGTGTGTGCACGCGTGTGTGTGCATGTGTGCGTGTGTGTGCATGAGTGCGTGTGCGTGCATGAGTGCGTGTGCGCGCGTGCGTGTGTGCATGCGTGTGTGTGCGTGTGCGTGTGTGCATGCGTGTGTGTGCATGTGTGCGTGCGTGTGTGTGCATGAGTGCGTGTGCGTGCATGAGTGCGTGTGTGCATGCGTGTGTGTGCATGTGTGCATGTGGGTGTGTGTGTGTGTATACGTATTTGTTGTACTTGTTGTTGTTTTCAGAAGATACTGGGTCTCACTACGTTGCCCAGGCTGGTCCTGAACTCCTAGGCTCAAGCGATCTTCCCACCTCGGTCTCCCAACATGCTGGGATTATAGGTATGAGCCACCACACCCGGCCCTGCTTTTTTTTTTTTTCCTGTTCCTTTTCTTTTATGGCCATCTTCTCTCTCATTATCTTAGACTTTCAATTTGTATGGCTTCTTGCTATGATTTGAATGATGGTGTCCCTCCAAAATTCACGTCGAAACTTAATCTGCAACGCAACTGGATGAAAAGGTGGGACCTCTGGCAGGAGGTTAAGTCATGAGGGCTCTGCCCCCAGGAATGGGATTAGTACCCTGATAAAAAGGTCAAAGGGAGCACTCTTTGCCCTTCCATCCCTTTTGCCACATGAGGATTCAGCGTTCCTGCCTTTGGAGGCACCGTTTTGGGAGCAGAGAGCAGGCTCTCTCTGGACACCAAAGCTGTCGGCGCCTTGATCAAGCCTGTCCAGACTCCAGAACTGTGAGAAATAAATTTGTTTCTTTATAAACGACCTCATCCATGGTGCTTCATTATAGCAGCACAGATAGACTGAGATGCTTCTTTTGTTTTATCAAACCTTTCAAAATGTGACTCAACCCCGTCTCTACTAAAAAATACAAAAATTAGGTGGGCGTGGTGGCTCGTGCCTGTAATCCCAGCTACTTGGGAGGCTGAGGTAGGAGAACTGCTCGAAGCGGGACCGGGAGGCAGAGGTTGCAGTGAGCCGAGATGGCACCACTGTATTCCAGCCTGGGCTACAGAGCGAGACGCGACTTCATCTAAAAAAAAAAAAAAAAAAAAGACTCATGTTCTGTGGCATAGGTGAGGTCTCCAGGAAACGGACATTGAGACATAGATTACGTGCAGGAATATTGTGGGGGTCACCCTTCGGGTCAACACCTGTCAGAGTGAAGGAAGCCGGGCTGGAGGGAGGGAGGAGCAGGCTGCGATGACAAAGCCTCCTCCAATCCCACAGGACTTCTGCAGCCTCAGGGTTGGCCCCAGGTGGTCACAGGTGCCTGGATCTTTATAGATTCGAACCAGCCCGTCGCTGATGCGGGGAGCCCCTCAGAGGGATACTTGGCCCTGAGCAGAGGGGGAAATGAGTGCTGGTGTAGGGGACGGTTTCATGATGCACCCCGCACCCACTCCAGGCCGCCCCGTGCACTGCCAACAGCTCCTCCAGGACCTTGTTAGGCCTCTTTTTCTGGGGAAAATTTGCAAGGAAAACACTACTTAGTTGAGCTGCAGCCCCCCTGCTGCCTCAGGGCTGCCACATATTTATCACCCGCGGCTCCACCACATTTGCCATCTGCCCCAAGAGGCTTAGAGATGTGGCGACCTGGACCCCCATCCCGGGGCCGCCACGCCTCCATCTGGACCCTCGTCCTGGGGATACCACGCCTCTGTCAAATGTGAAAGCTGCCCGCTGACCATGAAAACCAGGCAGAGAAGGAAGAGGGATCCTGGAGTGGAGGCACACGCGGTGCATCTCCGCCAACGATGCGTCCATTCAAACCGCTGTGCCAGTGCTGGGGCACCCTCCCCAGCCTCTCCTCTGAAGGTCTCTGCTCAAGGTTCACTGCTTTTTATTTTCTTTCTTTCCTTCTTTTTATTTTTTGAGACAGAGTCTTGATCTGTCGCCAGGCGCCAGGCTGGAGTGCCGTGGTGCAATCTCGGCTCACGGCAACCTCCGCCTCCTGAGTTCCAGCAATGCTCCTGCCTCAGCCTCCCGAGTAGCTGGGACTACAGGCGCGCGCCACCACGCCCAGTTGATTTTTGTATTTTTTAGCAGAGACGGGGTTTCACCATGTTGGCCAGGATGGTCTCGATCTCTTGACCTCGTGATCCGCCCACCTTGGCCTCCCAAAGTGCTGGGATGACAGGCGTGAGCCGCCGCACCCAGCCTGCTGCTGTTTATTTTCTGAGTTTTACTTCATGTCATGCTCATAGAATGATTGCAGGAATCAGTATAGTAGAAACCCTCCATGCTGGCCGGGCGCGGTGGCTCACGCCTGTCATCCCAGCACTCTGGGAGGCCGAGGCAGGCAGATCACTTGAGGCCAAGAGATGGAGACCACCCTGGCCAACATGGTGAAACCGCGTCTCCACTAAAAATACAAAAGTCATCCAGGCGTGGTGGCGCACTCCTGTGATCCCACCTACTCGGGAGGCTGAGGCAGGAGAATTGCTTGAACCCAGGAGGAGGAGGTTGCAGTGAGCCGAGATTGCACCAGTACACACCGGCCTGGCCAACAGAACAAGACTCCATCTCAAAAAAGAAAAAAAAAACCTTCCATACCCATGTCCAAACTCAGCTACTAACACTCGCTGCCTTGTTCACGTCATCAGTTTTCTGTGTGTTTTTTTGAGATGGAGTTTCACTCTTTTGTTCAGGCTACAGTGCAGTGGCACGATCTCAGCTCACGGCAACCTCCGCCTTCTGGGTTCAAGCGATTCTCCTGCCTCAGCCTCCCCAGTAGCTGGGATGACAGGCGCATGATACCACACCTGGCTAATTTTTTTTTTTTTTTAGACAGAATCTTGCTCTGTTGCCTGGGCTAGAGTGCAGTGGTGTCATCTCAGCTCACTGCAACCTCCATCTCCCAGGTTTGAGAGATTCTCTTGCGTCAGCCTCCCGAATAGCTGGGATTAGAGGCACACACCACCGCACCCAGCTAATTTTTTTCATTTTTAGTAGAGACGGGGTTTCAACGTGTTAGCCAGGATGGTCTTGATCTCCTGATCTTGTGATCCGCCTGCCTCGGCCTCCCCAAATGCTGGGATTACAGGCATGAGCTACCGTGTCTGGCTCCAGCCACCATGTCTGGATCCTAATTTTTGTATTTTTAGTAGAGACAGGGTTTCACTATGTTGCCCAGGCTGGTCTTGAACTCCTGAACTCAAGTGATCCTCCCAGCTCTGCCTCCCAAAGTGTTAGGATTACAGGTGTGAGCCACCGTACCAGGCCACAATACCCTTCTGTTCACCCAGGCCCTCATTTAACATCTGTGTGATGACTCTTGCCAAGCTCTCTCCTAGGAATCTTCTGTGGTTGCTCCAGGCGGACTCACGTCCTTGTCTTCCAGCCCTACATCTGTTACAGCACAGCACCCCACTCTTACATCTGTTCATGCAGCTTCCTGCCTCACTGGACGTCTGGCTACCCAGCACCCAGGTGAGGACTGCATAAGGTGCGTGTTTAGTCCACCGAAGGACTGAATGAATAATAATAAATGAGTAATAGATGAATGAACCAACTGTTGCACAAATCAGTGAGGATTCTTGAACACCAGGGCCAGAACCCTCCATCTGAATGACGTCAACCAAAAACGGAGTGAGGATAGATCCCTCCAGAGGGGTTCTTCTCTCTCTAGGTTGGTGCTCTCAGAGGACTGAGTGATGCTTTTGTATCAGGCATCCAGGGTGGTGCCTGTCAAGTCCTCACTATTCATTGGCTGATCCCTGGGAAACGGGATTGAGTCTTTCTCTCCCCATTTCCCTACTTTGGGTCTCAGGTGGAACGGCCCTCCACTCCTCTGTGTAGGCCACACATCTGGAGGCCATGCTTCACTCTCTTTCTCCAGCTTCCCTCCTCCAGCTTCCCTCCATCACGGAGTCCTGTGCTGTCCACGTTCCCAAGTCTCTCTGCCCTCTGGTCCAGGCCCTGCATCTCTCACCTGGCCCCTGCCTCGTCACAGCCCCCCTGCTTCCTCCCCGCTCTGTGCATCGTGTGCCCTGAAGATTCACGGCACTTAATGTGTCTCTGATTTAAAGTGTGGTGAGTCCTTGCCTTCCCATCCTCCACTCTAAGCGCCCGGAAGACAGGCGTTAGTTCTGTCTCCCTCAGACCCTCCCCCGGGAGCCTGGCACAGAACGTGCACGTGTTCCAGAAATGTTCAATGAGCTGAACAACGACGGACTGCAGTTTTTTTTTTTTTTAAATAGAGACGGGGTTTCACCATATTGGTCAGACTGGTCTCGAACTCCTGACGTCAGGTGATCCACCCGCCTCGGCCTCCCAGAGTGCTGGGATGACAGGCGTGAGCCCCCGCGCCCGGCCCGGGCTGCAGTTTCCAAAAGCTCTCCGATTCGCCAGCTCCCCAACTCGTTCCTCGACGGGCTGCTTTGCTCATCACGGGTGCAAAAGTGCAGAAAGTTCCAGAACCACGCCGCCCGGGCTCCAGTCTGGCTCTGTCACTGACACTCTGAGTGGTCCCTCGCCCTGGGCCTCAATTTCCCCGTGTGCCACGCGGGGTGTTCACAGCGAGCAGCCGTGGGACTGGAGAGGTCACGTGACCCCACGCAGGTGTGGCTGTCAGAACTCGTGTTTTTATGGAACGCACCCTTCTCCGCCAAGGCCAAGGCCGAGCCCAGCGGAGACCGCACTGAGGACACGCTCGGCTGCGCGCCCGCGCCCGCGCCCCTACTACGCGCCCGGACCGCTCTCCGCCCCCTCCAGGCTCCGCCCCGACCCCGCCCTCCCGGCGCCGCAGCCAATGAGCGCGTGGACTCGCATCCGGGGATCCCGGAGCGGCCGCCGCCTCCCGCGCACACACGGCCATGGCGGAGGTGAGTGAGCGGGCCGGGGGAGCCGGCCCCCCGCCCCCGCGCGCCCGCGTCCCCCGCCGCCGTGGCTCGGCCTCGCCGTGGGCCCCGGGGGTGGAGAGCGCCGCTCTGGAGCTCTGCGGCCGGCCGGGGCGCCTGGCCCGTCCGGGGCCTGAGGGGCGCGGGGCTCCGTCGGCGGCCGCCCCCGGCCCGGCCCCCCCTCCCGGCTGCCACATCGCGGGCTGCAGTGCGCATGCGCGGCGGCGCGGGGCGGGCGGGGGCCGGGGTGGGGGAGGGGAGGGACGCGGGGCGGGGTCGGGGGTCCGGTGGGCGCGCGGCCCCGCTCCGGTGTCCGGCTGCCGTTCCCGGTCCGGCCCCGCGGCGCGCAGGCCTCCCCTTCCTGCGCGTTTGCCAACTTTGCCGAGTGCTGGGGCCGCCAGGCGCCCTGCGCTCCCGGTCGGGATCCCGGTGGACCCACCGCGCTTCTGCCGCCGCGAGTGCCCCGGAGGGGCTGGGTCCGACCCCGGGCGGGATTTGAACTCCCGACGCGGACCCGCCTAGCGCCCAGCGGGCGCAGGGGGTGGGTGGGTCTGCCGGGGCCTAGAGAGCGCCGGGGCTGATCTCGGCAGAGTTGGACCAGCCTCTCCCGGCGCGAAGTTACTTCTGGAGCCTCCTCCCTCGTCCGGGAAACAAGCCCCGCACGGTTCACCCGGAATCTTTGGGGCCAGCCGTCTGCTGGAATCCGGAGTTACTGCGATTTGAGGGTCTGTGGGGTTTTGGACTGTGATGTTTGATCCAACCCGCCTAGGACTGTCTAGGACACGAGAGCTTCGCATCAGGTCAGACCAGAACGAGGAAACTTTCGCCTCTGGAGCTGTTTTTGCTTTTGGAGTGTGGATGAGCCTGTGTGGACTTGCCT
This sequence comes from Cacajao melanocephalus, assembly GCA_963573385.1. Classification (NCBI taxonomy): domain Eukaryota; kingdom Metazoa; phylum Chordata; class Mammalia; order Primates; family Pitheciidae; genus Cacajao; species Cacajao melanocephalus. The sequence continues at coordinate 12,888 of CAUYLG010056989.1, read as the reverse complement.
TCACCTGACAGGGTCCTGGTGAAGACGGAATGAGATGATGTGGGCGAAGGTTCGGCGGCTGCGAGGTCCTCAGTAAATGGGGCTCCCGGCATGACTTCTCTGTGCCCAGAAGTTAGGACAGGCAGGCAGATTTAGGAACTGATCCTTATCTGTGGGCCACAGGGCCCAGAGGAGGAGGTGCCCACCCAGCCAGGCGCAGCCACCTCGTGGGAAGCCGGGATGGGAAATGCGGCCTGGCCGTGGGGCCACGTTGCGTGTTTATGTCTTGGCAGCACGCGAGTGGGCGTTGTGGAAAGGACTGGCCATTCTCTCCCCCTAGTGACCTCCTCAAGGGGCAGTAACAGGCCCTGTGTTTGTGCCAGAGACGGTGTAGGTGTGTCGATGCCAGGCCAGGCCTCACCAGCCAGTTCCTTCGTAGAGAGTTAGTTCTCCTTGAGGTATTTACGGAGGCTGAGTCCCCGTTCGGGTGGTGGCTGGCCTCCAGGGTCAGAGGCGGAAGCTCCGTCTCCCAGTGGCCCTTCAGGGCCGTGGTGGCCGAGTGAGGGTGTGCTCCTGGCATCTCTCCTGGGAGTGAGGTGGCGTTTGGGCAGCACACGGCCTCACAGGTAGCTGTGTGACTGGGACGGCGCAAGTCAGACTCCCAAGCCAGCCTCCCCGAGAGCTGCGTGTGGCCTGTCAGTTCTGCCCTGCCTCGGGCCGAGCTCCTCAAGTGCGCACAGCGGTTGGTTGTCTGGGTGCTCTTAGGAACCCTGTTTTACAGTTTGGGGTGGTGCCCTGTTGAGTGAGTTTGATCTTATTTATTTATTTTTTGAGATGGAGTCTTGCTCTGTCACCCGCTGGAGTGCAGTGGCGTGATCTCCGCTCACTGCAACCTCTGCCTCCCGGGTTCAAGCAGTTCTCTGCCTCAGCCTCCTGAGTAGCTGGGATTACAGGTGCCCGCCACCACGCCAGGCTAATTTTTGTGTATTTAGTAGAGGCGGGGTTTCACCATGTTGGCCAGGCTGGTCTTGAACTCCTGACCTCGTGATCCACCTGCCTCGGTCTCCCAAAGTCCTGCGATTACCAGCGTGAGCCACTGCGCGGGCTTGATTGGATTTTCAAAGGAGGTCCCGCTCTGTCCTTGGCCCTGGGGATCCGGGAGTGAATGGAGCAGACGGAGCCCGTCCTACAGTGATGCAGTCTGGTCAGAGAGAGACGTGGATGGGTTGGGAGCAGCAGGCATGAGGGCGCTGAGTGTGGGGAGCCATGGCGGCCCCTTTGACCACCGGGCTTGTTCTGCCGGGGGCCTGGGCAGGTCGCCCAGCGGCTCAGAACTTCCTCGTCCTCATCTCTGAAATGGGAAGCCGATGGCTGACCTTCAGAGCGCGGAGGTCTGATGAGGTCCTGCCGCAGTGGCTTGTGCATGGAAGTTGGACCCTGTGGAGTTGACAGCAGTCCACTGTTTTTAACCCGTAAGAATGGCAGTTTGTGACTTCATAGCCTGTGATCAGTATTAGCTGCTTATTCTGGTATCGTTATCTTGGAATAATCGTAAGCACCGCAGTGGCTGGCGGGAACGCTGCGTACTGTTCTCAGGGACGCTGGATTAATCTTGGAGAAACCTAAGAGCGCTGTCTGTCGCTCCTGCCGGAAGGCCTCTGTGACTTTCCATGGTCCCCAGGACAAAGTGCTCCTCTTGCTGAGACCCCCAGCCCTGTGGGGTGGTCCCTGCCAAGCCGCCCCCACTCTAGGCCCCCGGGCTTCTTCTGTTTGCTGGCGCACTCTGCCCCTTGGGGGGGGTGCCAGCCAGTGGTTCCACCTCTCCTCAGGGCCCCTGGCCTTCCCCGACCCCCACTTGCAGAGCCCCTGCTCCCTGTTTCCTCCTGTCGGTCCCATGTGCGTCCACTGTTTATCTGTGTCCAAAACTGGTAGCTCCATGTCGGTGGAGGCAGGTGGAACTTGTTTCTCGGGTTAGCGGAGTGGGCACGCTGGGAGCGTTGGTCAGATGGAGGAGTGGGTGCTGGGCGGTCCAGCAAGGGCCTGGCTCTGTAGTTGGTGTGGGTGGGGAGGAAGGTCAAGGATGGCTCTTGGGAGGTGGTTGTCCCAGTCACCCCGGGAGGAGAGCTTGTGGGATGGGAGGTGTGGGTGCAGCCATCTTGGCGAATGAAACCTGCCACCATGTGATTTTGGGTTAAGCTTTGAAGGGTGGCCCCTTGTTTTCTGGCACACTCTACAGCTCTGGGGGCTGCTGAGGAATGGAGGCTGCCCTGGCAGAAGGGCTGTCCTGTGCTCTGCACCCAGGCCTCTGGTGCAGTCTTCATGCCGAGGAGCTGGCAGCCGCCTCTGCTCCCGGAAGACCCTGGTGGCCGCCCTGGCCTGCGGCCTGCTCTGCTCTGGACCTCGTTTCTAGAGTGTCGCTTGTGCTCGCTTCTCTTTTTTGTTACCTGGAATACCCGTGGCCTGCTCCCCATCGTTTTCCTGCGTCCACTTTGACAAAACAGAGGCCTTTGGCTTTCCTGGGAGTGAAGTCAGAGGGAAACCTCCAGAGTGTTCTTGGTGAGGGAAGTAGGGCCCTTGGGAATCTGCCGGTAGAGTAGACGTGGTCCTGGACGCCAGGCAGGGCAGCGGGAGGGAAGGAGGGCCGTGAAGTCTGCATTCCCTGGTAAGTTCAAGGAACTTGGAGTCACCTGGAAGTGAACGTGGGACTCCCAGGCTGCTCACTGCCTCCCTGTTGGTAGCGCTTTCTGCTGTCCCCAGCTGCTTGCCTCTTTGCCCCCCTCTGCCTCAGCTCCCCTGTTCAATGGCAAGTCAGATAAGGGCCAGATCCTCCTCAGACCCTGCAGACCGCCTCTCCTGGGGCCAGATGTGATTTCACTCTGTGTGGACCTCCAGCCTGCGGGGCTGTTGTCAACTCACCGTCCAGACTGGGGCCTCATCGCCTGCCCTCCCTTTGCTAGGCTCCTGGTTGCAGGAATGGAAAGCCAGCCCCTGACTGAGGCGGGAACCAATGCCCAGAGAGCCTCTTCTTGACCCCTGCTCAGAGGGTCCTAGAGAGGGCCGAGGGTGACTTCAGAGGTCGCTTAGGGTGCTCTCCCTGTGGCGTCTCGCTGCGTGTGGCTGTGCAGAGTGGTCGTGGGCTGGTAACCCCATGCCGTTTCCTAGAAAGACGTGAGGCCATCTCTGCCAGACCCGACCGACCCTAGGGCAGGAGGTGTGAGGTGTTCCTGCAGCCGCCAGGCACTCTGCCTGCCTGTGTGCTCCCGTCCCCACGCCCCTTCCCACCGGGGCCTGCTGTGGCTCTTCCTTCCCTCTGTTTTCTGGTTGCCCCCTGCCACTGCGGAGCTGGCCTTTCTGAAGCTGGATGGGGCCTGTCAGTGTCCACTTAGAGCTTGAGGTTCTCCTCGGTCCTCGCCAGCCTTGTTGCTGCAGTCACCCAGGGCCAGGGGCTGCCCCAGCCCCCTTCCACGGCTCTGATATACACGGCTGTACACTTGACCCTTGAGGCTCACGGTCACTTACACATGGATTTCCTTCCACCTCTGCCACCCCGAGACAGCAAGGCCAACCCCTCCTCTTCCTCCTCAGCCTCCTCAGCGCGAAGATGACCAGGACGAAGACCTTTAGGGTGACCCACTGCCACTTACGGAATAGTAAATATATTTTCTCTTCCTTACACTTGTCTTCACCTTTTCCGCAGTTGCCTTTCTTGGTAAGAAAACAGTACATCATACAACATAGGAAATACATGTGTGTCAACTGTGCATGTTACCAGTAAAGCTTCCGATCAGCAGGAGGCTGTCAGTGGGGTTCTGGGGAGGCAGAAGTTAACGCATGGGTTTTAACCTGTGTGCCGGGCTGGCACCCACAGCCCCCGTGTTGTTCAGGGGTCAGCTGTGCCACCCTTGGTGCCCCCAGGAGTGCGGGCTGGAAGGGTCTGCAAGCCGCTGGCCTGAGCCTGACGTTGCGGTCGCACCGCTGAACTTGCCGTGTGAGCTTGGGTGGCTGACTGTGTCCTTGGGCTGCCTTCCTTGTTTTTCGTAGGCAGGGAATGAGCATGCCACCTCTGAGGTTTTCTGTTGAGGACACGTGAAGAAATCAGTGTTGAAAATCTTACTAAACGAGTGTTTAAACTTCATTGAATATTTTAATCTGCCCTTCTTGGCAGCAGCTTGACTGAGGTATAATTCATTTACCGTGCGGTTCAGCCATTCGAATGTGTGCAGTTCAGTGGTTGTTCGTGCATCCACTGAGTTCTGTGGCCACTGTCACAGTCAATTCTAGAACATGTTCATCACCCCAAAAGGAACCCCACACCCCTTAGTGGTCACCCCCCAACCCCACGTCTACCCCCAGACCCCTTTCGACCAGGAATCTACTTTCTGTCTCTACAATTTGCCTGCCCTGGACATTAGAAGTAAAATGAGTCATACGATACGTGGCCTTTCCTGTCTCGCTGCTTTCGGGAGCGTGGCGCCTTCGAGGTCCATCCATGTGGCAGTTAGTGTCAGTGCTTCCTTCCTTTGTCCGATCGCTAGTCCCTTCTTTGGTGTTTGTCAGCTGATGGATGTTAGGATCCTAACCTGGGTCGTGTGGTTAAATACTGTTTAACTTTTGGAGGAACTGCTGGACTGTTTTCCAAAGGGGCTGCAGCATTTTACATTCCCACCAGTGGGGCAGGAGAGTTCCGATTTGTCCGCGTTCCTGTCAGTGATTGTCGTTATCTGTCTGAGCATCGTTGTTCTCTGAGGAGGAAGTGGGGTCCCGGTGCGGATTCTGCTTGCTTCTCCCTGATTCTGCACTGAGCATCTCTTCCTGTGCCATTGCCCATTTGTGCGTCCTCTTGGGAGAAACGTCTGTTCAGATCCTTTGCCCATTTCTTGGTTGGATTGTCTTTTCCTTATCGAGTTGTAAAAGTTCTTTATAGATTCTCAGAACAAGTTCCTTATCACATAGATGATTTTTCAGTTGTTTTCTCTGATGTTCTGAGTTGTCCTTTCACTTTCTTGATAGCGGCCTTTGAAACACAGAAGTTTTTAATTTTGGTGAAGTTGTTTGTCTGTTTGGTTTTTTGTTTTTTTGTCACTTTTCATTTTGGTGTCTTGTCTAGGAAACCGTTGCCAAATCCAGGGTCACACATTTTTTCTCCCCATCTGCACATTCAGTCAAAAGCTTACAAATATTTATTCCTATATTTTCTCTTAAAAGTTGTATGGTTTGAGCTCCTGTGTTTAAGACCTTTGATCCATTTTGAGGTAATTTTCACCTGTGGTGTGAGAGAGGGGTCCAGTTCCATTCTTTTGCATGTGGATATTCAACTCTCCCAGCACCGTTTGTTAAAGACTGTTCATTCCGCCGTGGAACTGCTCTGACACCTTTGTTGAAATCCAGTTGACTGTGAATGTGAGTTTATTTCTGGGTTCTCGGTTGTTTCATTGATCTTTGTGCTGTCCTTACGGCAGCGCCACACTGTTTTGATTGCCGTGGCTTTGGGGTGAGTTTCGAAATCAGGAGGTATTCTGTTTCAAGATTGTTCGGGCTGTTTTGGGTATCTTGAGCTTCCGTATGCTTTTTGGAATCGGCTTGTGGGTTTCTGTGACGAAGGCAGCTGGGGCTCTGATGGGGATTGTGCTGCGCCTGTGAATCCGTTAGGTATGTCGCCTGCTTGATGTCATCTTCTCAGCCATGCACACGGGATGTCTTTTCATTCACTGAGATCTTTCCTTCCACATGCTTGGTCCACTCAGAGGACTGCACACCTTTCATACTTCTCTTGATGCTACTGCAAATGGAAGTGTTCTTTTAATTTTCTTTTTGTATTGTTCGTTGCTTTTATATAAAAATAAAATAGATTTTTGTGTATTGATTTTGTGTATTGCAACCTTGCTGAACTCACTTTAGTTTGGATAGTTTTTTAGATCATGTCACCAGCACAGAAATAGTTTTACTTCTTCCTTACCAATCTTTTTTTCTTTTTTTTTTTTTTTTGAGTCAGAGTCTTGCTCTGTCACTAGACTGGAGTGCAATGGCGCTATCTCGGCTCACTCCAACCTTTGCCTCCTGGATTAAAACGATTCTCCTGCCTCAGCCTCTCAAGTATCTGGGACTACAGGCGCGTGCCACCACACCCAGCTAATTTTTGTATTTTTAGCAGAGATGGGGTTTTCACCATGTTGGTCAGGGTGGTCTCGATATCTTGACATTGTGATCTGCCCACCTTGGCCTCCCAGGGTGCTAGGATTAGGATTACAGGCGTGAGCCACCGTGTCTGGCATTTTTTTTTTTTTGAAATGGAGTCTTACTCTGTTGCCCAGGCTGGAGTACAGTGGCACCATCTCGGCTCACTGTAGCCTCTTCCTCCCTGGTTCAAGCAATTCTCCTGCCTCAGCCTCCTGAGTACCTGGGATTACCAGGCACATGCCACAATGCCTGGTTAATTTTTTGGTATTTTTAGTAGAGACAGGGTTTCACCATGTTGGTCAGGCTGGTCTTGAACTCCTGACCTCAGGTGATCCACCCGCCTTGGCCTCCCAAAGTGCTGGGATTACAGGCATGAGCCGCCGCGCCCAGCTTCCTTACCAATCTTGGTTCCTTTTATTTCATGTTCTTGCACTGACTGCACCCTGCAGCACTCCGTGGCGTGTGAGAGGTGAGAGCACACGTTGTTGTACGCGTGGTGGGTTGGAGAGAGCATCCAGCCTTTCACCGTTGAGGGCAGTGCTGAGTATGGGTTTTCCCTAGATGCTCTTTGTCAGGTTGAGACATTCCCTTCTGTTCTCAGTTTGTTGGGTATTTTTCATTATGAAAGGGTATTGGATTTTGTTGAATTGGATGTGTTGAGATGATCCTATGTTTTGGTTTTTTTATTTTATTGGTGTGGTGTATTATATTAATTGACTTTTGGATGTTAAATCAACCTTGCATCCCTGCGATAAATTTTACTTGGTCATGGCTTATAATCGTCTTTATATGTTGCTGGATTCAGTTTGCCAGTATTTTGTTGAGGGTTTTTGTGTTCATGTATATGAGCAATGTTGTGGGTTCCTGCGGCGGTTCACGCAACACTTTGGGAGGCCGAGGCGGGTGGATCACTTGAGGTAAAGAGTTCGAGACCAGCCTGGGGCAACTTGGTAAAACCCTGTCTCTACTAAAAATACAGAAATTGCCCTGGCGTAGTGGTGCACCTGTAGTCCTAGCTACTCGGGAGGCTAAGGTAGGAGAATCACTTGAACCTGGGAGGCAGAGGTTACAGTGAGCCGAGATTGTGCCACTGCACTCCAGTCTGGGTGACAGAACAAGGCTTTGTCTCAAGAAAGAGAGAGAGAGAGAGAGAGAAATTGAACATTGTAATAATGGCAACTTATAATGGTTTTCTTGGCCTTTTTATTAAAAAAATTGAGGCAATTTATAAAACATAAAATACACCTACTTTAAAGTTTATAATTCATTGATTTTTAGTGTATCCACGGTCACGCAGCTATTGACTCTAATCTAAAACATTCTATCATCGCCATTAGCAGTCACTCTCCCACTGTCCCTTTCCCTGGCTCCTGGCCCCCACGAGCCCCTTTCTGTCTGTGGACTGGTCTTTTCTGGACGTTCTGTAGCAGTGGACCCTCCACCGTGGCCGTTGGTGTCTGGACATTCTGTAGCAGTGGGCCCTCCACCGTGGCCGTTGGTGTCTGGCTTCCCCCTCAGCACATGCTGTTCTTGAGCTTTGGTTGCAGCATGGGTCAGGACAGAGGCCTGTTTGTGGGCCATTTTCAGTGTCACACGATGCATGTTCTGCCTGGGGTGAGACAGCATTCACCTTGCAAGCGATCCTGGGTGGGAGGTGGGACCAGTGGCAGTCCCACGCGTGTGCTGCGCTCAGTGCCCTCCAGCCCTCAGAGGCAGAGACAAAGTCCCTTCCCTGCTCACCGGGACGGGCTCTGACCAGCGCTTGCTCTTGGCTTCCACCCTGTGATGTCCAGCAGCAGGACTTGGACTGGCCGAGCTAACCTTGCTTCTCTCCCTCCGCAGGCCTCCTCGCTGGGGAGGCAGAGCCCTCGCGTGGTCTCCTGCCTTGCACACAGCCTGTGCCCCGGGGAGCCCGGCTTGCAGACAACAGCAGGTACCTTCCTCCCTCCTCCCCCCACCCAGGTCTGCCAAGGCCTTTGTGGCTGTGAGGGACAGAATGCCCGCCGGGCCTGGCTGAGCTGCGACCAGCACACTGGCTTCCAGAGTCCAGGGTGTTCCAGCTCCCACCCGCTCAGATGGAGCTGTGGGGAGAGTGGTCAGGACTCCGCCTTCCTGTTCTCTAGCAGGGGCAGGGAGACCATCCTCAGAGCCTGGACCCCCAGCAGAGGATCCAGGCACAGGCCTGCACCAAGCTGAGGGCTGCCTCATCTTGCCAGGATGCTGGAAAGCGGGGGCTTGCCAAGGGATGCAGGGCTGGAGAAGGTGGAGGCGGGAGACAGACAGACCCTGGTTCCCTGCATCTCCCTGTGCTGCTGCTTGCCTGAGGGGCATCGAGGTCCCAGGCCGCCTGCTGGCCACCTGTGCTGGGCCCACAGGGCGGAGTTGATGCTGTAGGGCAAGTGTCTCGGTGACTGTCCCTTCTTCCCCTTGCTGCGCTCCCGTGGGACAGGTGTAGGGCTGCATCTCTTCACGGCGTAAAACTCGTCCGCACCCCAGTCCCCAGAGAAGGCGTTGCCGTCCCCATTTTCCCTACATGGCTCCTCCAGGGACGCCGTGGTCACTGAGGGTCCAGGCGTACCCAGGCAGCTCCAGGTCATTCCCTCACTGCAGCGAGGCGCCTGCCACCAGGGGTCCTCCACGTCCCGCAGCTGCCTGTTCTGCGTGTGGGCTGTGCGTGGTGCGCACCTGCATGTCCGGCCACGCAGGCTCTGTGGCTGCTCTCCCGGAGGCCTCCTGCCCCGGACCCCCGGCCCTCGGGCCCCCAGCCTTGGGCTGCACTGCTCCCTGTCTGGATTGATTGAACCCTGGCTATTTCCTTTTGTTTGTTTGTTTTAAAATTTGACTAATTGGAGACTAAACATGGAGAGAAATGGTGACACACCCCAGTTCTTTCGGGGAAACCCTGGGTCTGATGACAGCGCCGTCTGTTGGGCTGTGTGTGTCACACGGCTTCTTCATGTGGCCCTGCAGGCGGAGAGTGAGGGACTGGCGTTGTCCGGGCCCCACCAGCACTGCCCCTGCATGGTCCTTGATACTGTGCCGACTCACGCAGGAGAAGGTTCGGTATCACCCCGTTTCAGGAGCCGTGGAGCCCTGCGTGAGCCCAGCTCCGATGAGTCCTGCTGCTCCACCCACCCTAATGAGATGGGTGTTCATCTCCTTCTAGTCCGCTTGCTCTCCAGATCCTTGCAGAATTCTCTGTTCAGGAAGACAAGCAGTCCGTCAGAAAGACATCCCCCCCTTAAAAAAAAATCTTGGAATTAGTGTGTGCAGCTCACCAGCTGTGCCCCTGTGTGCTTGAGCTGTGGGGTGTCCCGGCGGGGACCCATGTGGGAGGCTGACCCTGCACCTTGCAGAGGGCCTCACCCCTAGGGCTTCCCCTGCCCCAGGCGTCCACAGTCTCTGCAGGGTGGTTGGGACAGGCGGGGCAAGGTGCTCAGCTGGGCTGTTGTCTTCTCCCCAGCAGTGTCCATGGGCTCCGGAGACCATCAGTTCAACCTTGCGGAGATCCTGTCACAGAACTATAGTGTTGAGGGGGAGTGCGAGGAGGCTTCGAGGTGCTCAGACAAGCCCAAGGAGGAGCTGGAGAAGGACTTCATCTCCCAGGTACTTGGCGGAGGTGATCCCGCCCCCGTGTTGGGTGGAGCCCTCTGGGGTCAGGCTCACAGTTTCTATGCAGCTCGGATTCCACGTTGGCAAGTGCTAAATTGTACATCTTTCTGCAAAGTGCCAGGCATCATCCTAGGAGCTGACATTCAGTGGTGACCGGGTGTTTCATGGGGCTCTCTGAGCAGCACGGTGGCTGGGCATTAAGCCAGCTGCTCTCAAACCCTCTGGTCTCAGAACCCAATTTGTACTCTTAAAAATTACTGAGCGTTCCAAGGCAGTGTAGACTGGGGAAAAAAAATTATTTAGAGTTTTGGCCGGGTATGGTGGCTCACACTTGTAATCCCAGCATTTTGGGAGGCCAAGGCGGGCAGATCACCTGAGGTCAGGAGTTTGAGACCAGGCTGGCCAACATGGTGAAACACCACCACTACCAAAAATACAAAAGTTAGCCGGGCGTGGTGGCACACGCCTATAGTCCCAGCTATTCAGGGGGCTGAGGCAGGAGAATCACTTGAACCTGGGAGGCAGAGGTTGCAGTGAGCTAAGATTGCGCCATTGCACTCCAGCCTGGGTTGACAAGAGTGAGACCCCGTCTCAAAAAAATTATTCAGAGTTTTAAGGAGCTTTGTTAATGTGTTCTATTTATTGCTTTTTTACTACATTAAAAGTTAAAATTGACATGTAGAAATACTTACTTGCTAACTCATTTTAAAATGACATGAATAGGCTGGGTGTGGTGGCTCATGCCTGTAATTCCAACACTTTGGGAGGCCAGGGCAGGAGAATCACGAGGTCAATAGTTTGAGACCAGCGTAACCAACATGGCGAAACCCCGTCTCTACTAAAAATGCCAAAAAAAATTAGCCAGGCATGGTGGCGCACGCCTGTAATCCCAGCTACTTGGCAGGCTGAGGCAGGAGAATTGTTTGAACCTGGGAGGCGGAGGTTGCAGTGAGCCAAGATTGCGCCACTGCACTCCATCCTGGATGACAAGAGTGAGACTCCATCTCAAAAAATAAAATAGCTTGAACAAATCAGTTACATGTTAATATAATTTTTTTTTTTGAAAATGAAAGAAAACCTCTGTGTTCCAAAAGAAAAAAAAATTAGTGAGGAGAATGAATTTTTAGTTTTCCAAATCTCTTTGAATGTAGAAGCATGTATGAAAGTCCAGCTTCTGTCTTTTTTTTTTTTGGCAGAGTCTTGCTCTGTCGCCCAGACTGGCGTGCACTGGCGCGATCTCGGCTCACTGCAACCTCCATCTCCTGGATTCAAGCGATTCTCCTGCTAAGTAGCTGGGATTACAAGTGCACAGCACCACACCCAGCTGATTTTTTTTTTGTGTGTGTTTTTAGTAGAGACAGGGTTTCACCATGTTGGCCAGGATGGTCTCGATCTCCTGACCTCATGATCCACCCGCCTCGGCCTCTCAAAGTGCTGGGATTACAGTCGTGAGCTACTGCGCCCGGCCTAACCTTTTGATTTTGTTTTTTTTGTAGAGGTCTTGCTATTTTGTAAGGTGTGGTCTCGAACTCTTGACCTCAAGCAGTTTTTCTGCCTGGGCCTCCCAAAGTGCTGGGAGTATAGGTGTGAGCCACTGTACGTGACTCAAGTTCTTTCTTTCTTTCTTGTTTTTTTGAGACAGAGCGGGGCTCTTTTGCCCAGACTGGAGTGCAGCGGCGCATTCTCGGCTCACTGCAACCTCCACCTCCCTGGTTCAGGTGATTCCCCTGCCTCAGCCTCCCGAGTAGCTGGGAAGACAGGTGCCCCCCACCACGCCCAGCTAATTTTTGTGTTTTTAGTAGAGATGGAGTTTCACCATGTTGGCCAGGCTGGTCTTCAACTCCTGACCTCAGTGATCCTCCCGCCTCGGCCTCTTAATGCTTGGATTACAGGCGTGAGGCACCCCCGGCCCGGTTCTTTTAAGGGAGACATTAGTCTGCTGTAATAATGTCTTAGGGTTGAAGTAGAAATACAGCCTCATACAGATCTGTTGTTGGAAAAGGAAGGCATATTTAACAGTTTTTCAAATAGTGGTGGGTATTCTTCTTCGATGCTACAGCAAAAGTCAGCAAGTGGTAGTTTTGTAAAGAGTGGTTGTGGAGTGGAGTCTGAGACTGTTACCAGAGAACCTCACAGTTGAGGCAGAGACGTCCGTGAACAGGGTCCCGCAGAGTGGCTTCTGGTGCTGGCTCTCTTCCTGGCTCGAGTGTCCTCACATGGTGGACGGAGAAACCGAGGGAGCCCTCTGGTGTTTTTCTTAAAAGGTTACTAATCCTGCTGGGTCAGGGCCCCACCCTCAAGGCCTCACTGAACCTTAATTACCTCTGTAAAGGCCTCACCTCCAAATACAGTTGCGTTGGGGGTTAGGGTTGACTACACAGTTAATGTCACCGCCGGCCTCATCACAAGGTTTTAAATGTTGGAAATTTGGCGAGTTCGTGTTGTCAAGCCCAAGTCTGTCAAAGTCTTGGGTTCTACGGTTGCAGCTACGGTCAGCTGTTTCCTCTGAAGTAACAGCCCCCCTTGCTTGCCTACAAGGCAGCGCCTGCGAGGCTGTGTCTGAGCGGCTGCATCGGCCAGCACTCTTCGGGGAAATGACGGGAAGGGCCCCTTCGCCTCACTGCCCATTCCACGCATGCTCCTTCACCCCTTCCACGCGTGTGCTCCACCCCTTCCACGCGTGTGCTCCTTCACCCCTTCCACGCGTGTGCTCCTTTGCCCCTTCCACGCGTGTGCTCCTTCGCCCCTTCCACGCGTGTGCTCCTTCGCCCCTTCCACACGTGTGCTCCTTCGCCCCTTCCACGCGTGCTCCTTCGCCCCTTCCACGCGTGCGCTCCTTCGCCCCTTCCACGCGTGCTCCTTCGCCCCTTCCACGCGTGTGCTCCTTCGCCCCTTCCACGCGTGTGCTCCTTCGCCCTTCCACACGTGCTCCTTCGCCCCTTCCACGCGTGTGCTCCTTCGCCCCTTCCACGCGTGTGCTCCTTCGCCCCTTCCACGCGTGTGCTCCTTCGCCCCTTCCACACGTGCTCCTTCGCCCCTTCCACGCGTGTGCTCCTTCGCCCCTTCCACGCGTGTGCTCCTTCGCCCCTTCCACGCGTGTGCTCCTTCGCCCCTTCCGCG
>CAUYLG010056987.1:0-15925 GCA_963573385.1 Cacajao melanocephalus | reverse complement strand
TGGGATTGCTGGGTCAAATGGAATTTCTATTTCTAGGTCCTTGAGGAATCGCCACACTGTCTTCCACAATGGTTGAACTAATTTACACTCCCACCAACAGTGTAAAAGTGTTCCTATTTCTCCATATCCTCTCCAGCATCTGTTGTCTCGAGACTTTTTAATGATCGCCATTCTAACTGGAGTGAGATGATATCTCAATGTGATTTTGATTTGCATTTCTCTAATGACCAGTGATGATGAGCATTTTTTCATGTGTTCGTTGGCCTCATATATGTCTTCTTTTGAAAAGTGTCTGTTCATATCCTTTGCCCACTTTTGAATGGCCAATGGAACAGAACAGAGGCCTCGGAGGCAACACCACACATCTACAACCATCTGATCTTTGACAAACCTGACAAAAACAAGCAATGGGGAGAGGATTCCCTGTTTAATGAATGGTGTTGAGAAAAGTGGCTAGCTATGTGCAGAAAGCAGAAACTGGACCCCTTCCTGACACCTTACATTAAAATTAACTCCAGATGGATTAAAGATCTAAACATAAGACCTAACACCATAAAAGCCCTAGAAGAAAACCTAGGCAAAACCATTCAGGACATAGGCATAAGCAAGGACTTCATGACTAAAACATCAAAAGCATTGGCAACAAAAGCCAAAATAGACAAATGGGACCTAATTAAACCCCAGAGCTTCTGTACAGCAAAGGAAACAATCAATAGAGCAAACTGGCAACAAACAGAATGGGAAAAATTTTTTGCAATCTACCCATCTGACAAAGGGCTAATATCCAGATTCTCTTTCGATTTTTATTAGCTTTACTGAAATATGCATGAGTAAAATTAAGAGTACAATTCAATGAGCTTTTACTAACATATAGTCATGTGACCTCCACCTTCATCATGATATAAAATATTTTCATTAACTCTATAAGTTTCCACATTTTCCCTTGCAGTCAATAACCTTCTGACAATGGCTGATCTGCCTTCCATAGTTAATAACAGTGGTAAATGATTCCCTTTCATTTCTGCTTTTTAAAAAATTCATATCAGGAAAGGATGTTGAATTATATCAAATGTGTTTTATTAATTTCTTGATATCCTCATCTGGATTTTTTCCTCTTACAGTCTCTTAAAGTAGTGAGTTGCACTAATACTTTAGTACTATTTAAATAATTCCTGGGATATCAATTTGATGATATTTTAAATAAACAAGACTATATTCATATTGTTGTTAGCTTATGAGTAAACATCTATATTCATGAAATGTTCTTGTAACTTTGTATCTCACACACTTTGGAAGGAAGTCACTATACATGGTTCACACTTAGTAGAATTATGATCTACCTCCTTGAAGGATGAGTATTTACATAAGTTATTTGTAAATCTTCTGCACAAGACAGTTACTTATTTTCTTCCAAATATGTATTCAATCATTTATTTATGTAGCTATGGACTCATAGATATTTATTTTATAGTTTGGGTTACGATCCAATGTTACATTATTGTGTTGCTCAAATGTTGGTTCCTGTGATCCTTTTACATGTCATAATCATTGTACTTTGTTTTGTTTTCTAGCACTACAAGATGCTCCAGGCTCATCTTGTACATTTCTAGCCAAAGTCCTATGATCAACCATTTCTCAGGGGAGTCCAGTCCTATACATTTTTAATACACTATTCTTTAAAAATTTTTGCTGTTAAGGCTTTTATGGAATCGTGTGTGTGTGTGTGTGTGTGTGTGTGTGTGTGTGTGTGTTTGGTGGAATATTGATCCTGTATTTTAATGATTTTTAATTTTTTAAATTGAACCAGTTAAGGTGGGTTATACTTTTCTAGAAATTTTCCCTATTTCATCTAATATTTTAAATTTATTGACAAAATTATTTATAGCATTATTATATCTTTTTAATCACTTTAATATCTGTAGTTATCTATTTCACTTCTAATAGTCTATTTTGTCATCTCTAGTTTGGTTGATTTATTATTATGACTAAAGATTTATTGGTCTTTTCAAAGAATTGTTTTTGGTGGGCTTTGTTGGCCTCTTTTGTTCTTATTTATTTATAATCTTTATTATTTATTCCCTATTGTGTGGGTGAGGGTTACTATGTTATTGTTTTTATTCTTAGGTTGGATACCTGGTTAGTTATTTTTAAATGATTTTTGTTTTCTAATATACAAACTGAAGACTTTAAAAATTTCTCTAAGTACTATATCCTACAGTTTTGATGTGTATAATTTTTGTTATTTAGTTTGAAATAGTTTATTATTTCATTATGATTTTTTCATTTATGTTTTTTTCTAACTCAAAGGTTATATTAAATTGCAAAATTCATTCATTTATTATTTATTCAACCAGCATTTGTCACATACATAGAAAGTACCAGAAACTATTCTAGTTCCTAGTGATATAACAGTAAATATACCAGAATGAAAACTATAGGATTTGGGAGTTTACATTCTAGAGAGGGGAGACAGATGATAAGATACGTAATATTTTATATGGTGTGAAATGACTTGGAGAAAAATAAACTATGGAGGAGGGAAAGACATTGAGTTATCGAGAAGGTGTTTGGTTAAGGCCTCAGTAAAAAAAAGTAATAACATTTTAAAAAAGATCTAAAGGATACAAGGGAGCGAGCATTCAGATATTTTTAGAAAGGATCCTGACAGAAGAAATAGCAAGTGAAAAGTTCAGAGGTGAAATCAGGTTTAATGTGGTAACGGAAAAACAGAGGCCAGTGTGTCTGGAGCAGATTGAATAAGGGATGGGGGAGGAGACATTATGAGGTAAGAGAGACAAAACTGGAAGCCACTGAGGGAATATGAAGAGAGGTAGAACTCATCCAGCTAAGATTTTCACAGGATCACTACAGTTGTGGAGTTGAGAATAAACAATATGGGGGAAAAAAGGAAGCAAAAAGACAATATATCCATTTGCTTTGTGGCCTAGAGCATGGTCAGTATTTACAATGTTCTCCAAGTTTTTGCAGAAAACATATATCCCTCAATCACTGAATGCAATGTTACATATACATTCATTAGATCAAACTTATTAATTGTGGTGTTCAAATCTTCTGTATTTTGCTAAATTTTTTAATATATTTGATTCATCTGTTAATATATATGTTAAAGTCTCTCAATATATCATTGTTGAAAATTTTCATATAATTTTGTCAATGTGTGCTCTATATAGTTTGAGGCTATATTATTAGGCACATATGAATTAAGAATCATTATCTTCTTGCAAATTCAACGTTTTTCTCACCCTGTAAAACTCTTGTTAAAATAAATTAAGATGGAGACCATGTCTGAAGAATCCCTGAGTAGACAAAACCAGTTAGGTCTCATAAATGACCTGAACTTGATGAATTGCAAGCATAAGTGAAATTTAAGTTGAGCTATTTCATATAAATGCTGATATTAAAGAAAAACAGAACTTAAGCTCAACCAATTAGAAGCAGCCAACAAACTTCTAATGCTATAACTGAGGACTTTCCAATGGAATAGATTAAATAAGGCAACCATATAACTAACCAATCAAATATTTTCTTTGCTTTACTTCTGTGTCTGTGCTACAAAAGCTTCCCTTTTGTATTTCCTCCATGAAGCTCCTGAACTGCTTCTGGTTTGAAGCCGCCCAATTCATGAATTGTTTGCAGAAATAAACTCTTTAAAATTCTACTGAGTTTCAGTTTACTTTGTACACATTCTTTATACACGCATAATTTATTTAGTCTCTTTCACATTTTCCTACTCTGTCTCTCTGAGGTGCATTCTTGAGAGCTTTTATGGATCTATCTTTCATTTATCTCTTTTCTTCTTAACTGACCAATTTGCTGTTTAATTCACTATCAAATTTTTATTTTTTGTTTTGAAGTATATGAACATAGTTTATTTGTATTATGGGCTTGATGATTCCAACACTGGAATTCATTGTACATCATATTCTTCCTCTCAGTTATAGTAACTGGCTTCTTGTGGCTTTTGAATTTTTGTTTCTGTGAACTCATGTTCCTTAGATTATTACCTTTGGAAATTCTTTGAGAACTGGGTTGCAGTTGTTTTCCCCATAGAGCATTTGTTTGATTATTTCAGTCATTTGGGAATTCACAACAGTTATCTTAAATACACCTCTCAAGGTTTCTGGTTATGTGAATTTAGACTGCAAACTTGTATAAGAATGGTTTGTGTATAAAAATTCTCAGGGGGGAGGTTGTTTCCTCCCTTTGTACAAGGTGAGTGTCAAGACAGGTAAGTTTGCTTGCTGTCTTCTTGGCGTGTCAGGTTTCTTTCTTATTACTGTTACATGGAAGGTCTTTCTCTCTTGAGTCCTAGCCTTATCCTCAGAGTTGTATTAGATTCCAGCCTTGAGCAAGTCTTAGACTCTTCTCTTGTCTCTGTGCCTTCTGTAGCAGCAGAGAATGTTCTGCTCAAGGTTGCGAAGGTTGCAAGATGCCCTGTAGACAAAGGATTTCTTATTTATCTCTTACATTCTGATATTTATGCTTTCATTTTACATTTTTGTCATGTTTTCATTGTTTGTTTACTACCAAATCAGTGGTGACATTTTAAAAAATGTTCATGTTTTATGCAACTTTTTGTTTTTCTTAGAAGGATGTTCAGGGTTTGAAATCAGCCACACGGCTTAAAAAAGAGCTACTTTACAAACTCTTTCTCTTCATGTATATTATTTTCCTCCTTTATGTATAAGGCCCATGTAAAGATGAAATATATTGTTTCACCTTTGCCCTCTCCCAGAAGATTACTTTGAAAAGAGATAACTGTGATAAGAATCCTGATAATTTGATAATTGTTGGTAAAATTGGAAACAAACAAGATTTTAGTATGTCACAGAAAGATATTCAACAATATTATCACCCAAGTCTACTAGAAACCAGCCAAATGTAAACCACAGTTATTAGTATAAAATGTGGACAACCATTTTCTAAGTTGGGAATCTGAAAGCTGTAAGCAAAAACCACTCATTAGAATCTCTATTTTAAGGTTTTATTTCTTCTTTCACCAGCAATGCTAGGTAATTGGACAGGTGCTATGAAAGAGAGATGGATAAAATGCAATCCCTCAACTTCTTTCTCATTTCTGTCAAGTCACTGATTCCATTCTGACAACCAGGGGATATATGGCTAAAGTTTAATAAAAATAATAATCTTTTATAACATAAGAAGCAGCTCCTCAATAGGAAAAATCTATTAATATCATTAAAATGTCATATTATCTAAAATGATACACAGATCCAATGCAATTTCTATCAAAATTACAAAGACATTTTTCACAGAAATACAAAAAATTCTTCTAAAATTTATATGGAAACACAAAAGACCCTGAGTAGTCAAAGCAATCTTGATAAAGAAAAAAAAAGTTGAAGGCATCACACTTCCTGATTTCAAATTATATTACAAAGCAATAATAGTGAGAAATGTATGGTATTGGCACCAAAATAGAAATATAGACCAATGAGGAGAGACAATGAGACCAGAGTAGAGAGCCCAGAAATAAACCCAGGCATATATGGTCAACCAGTTTTTGGCAAGGCTACAAACTAGACACAATGAGGAAATAATAATTTCCTCAATAAATTGTTTTGGGAAAATGGGAAATCCACAGGCAAAAAAATGAAACTGGATGCTTGCATTTTTATGCATTTATGTATTTATTGAAAATTTAAATTGAAAAATAAAAATTACATATATTTTTTATGTACAGCATGATATTTTGAAATATATATGTATTGTAGAATGGCTCAATTGAGCTAATTAGCATATGTATTACCTCACTTTTTTTGTGGTTAAAACAGTATCTGTTATCTTAGCAATTTTTCAGAATACAATACATTGAAACCACAAAACTCCTATAAGAAAACAGAGGAAAAGCTCCTTGATATTGGCCTTGGCAAAGATTTTTGGATACAGCATCAAAAACACAGGCAAAAATAAACAAGTGGGACTATATCAAATAACACACACACAAACACTGTGTGGAGATGGCTAGGATAATTAGCTTGACTGTAGTAATCAGTTCACTGTATCTGCATCAAAATAATCACATTGTACCCCTTAAATATATGTAATTTTTATTAAAAATTAAAATTAAAAGAGTTGAAATTAAAAGAAAAATAAAAATTATCTCTATATTCAAGGAGATCATTGGCTGGTAGTTTAGCCTGACTGACAAAGACATATATGGGTACAGTGAATAGATTTATAAAAAGCATCATGGAATCACATGAGGAAGACACTTGATCCAGTATGATGAAACAAAGGGATTGAGCCATAATGGACTTTTTCAGAAAAACTGGAGGTGAGATAGGTGAGAAACAGTTGGTGCTCTCCAGTTATCCCATCTATATTTTACAACCTGCTTTGCAGTTAGGTTTGACTCTGTGTCTCGTTCTGGCCAATAGACAATGTGTGAGAGTAGCATAATTCACTTCTTAACTAAGGCAGTTAAGAATGGGGAATGCCTCTGTATTAGTCCATTTTCACACTGCTATAAAGATACTACCTGATACTGGGTAATTTATAAATAAAAGAGGTTTAGTTGAATAACAGTTCCACATGGCTGGGGAGGCATCAGGAAACTTACAATCATGGTGGAAGGCAAAGGAGAAGCAAACAGCTTCTTCACAAGGTGTCAGGAGAGAGAGAGGGTGCAGGGAAATTTCCACTTTTAAAACATCAGATCTCATGAGAACTCCCTCACTATCTTGAGGACAGCATGGAGGAAACTGCCCCCAGATCCAATCACCTCCCACCAGATCCCTCCCTTGATATGTGGGGATTACAACTCGAGATGAGATTTGGGTGGGGATACAGAGCCAAATTTCATCAGCCTCTTCCATCTCATTCTGCCTGCGGACATGCCCTAGGAAACCATGCATGTGACGGTGTTCAGTATGGAGAAGGATTGACCTGTTTTTATTCGACTTTACAAAAGTGAGAAACAAATTTTGTGTTTAGGGATGAGATTTCGAACACTGACTTTATTGGCAGGTATTGTAAATTACTTAGATTAATGCAGTAGGTTTTAGGTTTGGGACCCCCCCAGGAACAGATGCCAACACTAGGATTCAAAAACAAGTAGTTTATTTGGGAAGCGAGAGCAGGACATACCAGATAGGAAGCAAGATGATGAACAGATAGTAGCCAATGGAAAATTTGTTTTCAAGCATTTATTATAGGTAACTTAAGCTTGATCCTGCTAGGGAGTTCTGCAGAACCATGTAGAATATGCACTTTTGAGTTAAGAATTCTTAAGTGATTGCCAGGGGTAAGGGAGCTGGAGTTTTATATACCAGCTCTTGTCAGTCAGTGATTGAGAGTTTCTCCTGGGAAGTGTTAATTCCCCAGCAATTTTGCTTGCCATGTAGATGAAAAAATGGGCCTTACTGGCTAGAGAAAACATTCAGAGAAACACAGGTGGGCACAGCATGGTGTCATTTATATAAAGGCATGATACATGACATATTCTGGGAACCATAAATATTTGACTGCTGCTGAAATGTAATGTGAGTAGCTGGATGGCATGAAATAGGGCTGAATAGAAAATACGCCATCCAGTCATGGAGGCACTTGTTAGCCGTATCAGGACATTTTGTTTTTTGTCTTGTCAGTGGCAGAAAACTGTGAATGGATTTTAAGTGTGGGAGTGATGTGGTCAGATTTGCACTCCAGATTGGTCACTCTAGAGGGTATTTGGAGATGGAATCAGAGTGGACCAATTCAAATACTGTTGTAGAGCTTCGGCGATGAGCTCACGGAACTTGAAACTACAATAATGATAATACAGACAAATATTGATAATAGCTGAATTATTTAGCAGTATGTATGTGCTAAACCCGTTTTTAGCTCCTTACAAAATAAGTCACTTACTATAACAATTGTATCAATAGCAATTACTTTTATATCAATTTTTGGGAATCTGTGGCACAGCAATTTGAAGTACATTGCTGAAAATAGATGAGCTTCGACACATCCCAGGATATGTAGTTCGAGTCTATACCCTTAATGTTACAACGCTAACTGATCAAAAAGAATTGATTTCATAATGTTATCTTTTACCATGGGTAAAAGATAAGATGCACATATATAAGCAATCTTTTTAAAAGAAGAGAAAATTTTTGATTGCATAAAACGCTGCTAAAATGCATGTATTCTAGCAACAACAAAAAAGCTTCTGAAGTTTATTTTATCCCTACAGTTATAATAAAAGAAATGAACACTGAACTGCACTAATTTCTTCCAAGAAACTGGTACATTAATTTGTGGCCCAAGAGCTAAAATATTAAATACCTCATTTGCAGGGAGTATAGCATTTTGTTTACTAGCAATTTGGCAGATAGGTAGGGTTTTCTGACCTAGGAATAAACATCCCTCTATGCAGGAGGTGCTTATTTTTGTCAGGATTTAAAAAGCAGACCTAACCATGAAAAATAGTAGTAGCCTTACTAGAGGTTACCAGAGGTTATTTCACACAGATTTAAATTAAAAAATTTTTTTTCTTAAAGACAAAGATGTGTCATGCTTCAAAAATGTCTTCGCTAAAGATAGCTGAAACTGTATGGAAAGTGAACTTGCATGTTGCTGTTGGTGGTTCAGATAGCAATCTAACCACTGTAGTTGTGCTATAGATCTACTGTATATACCAAAGGAAATAATCATTCACTTTTCATTTGAAAGTACATTTCCTGAGATCAATGATTTCAAAATATATTTCACAGGCTAGGTGAGTGCTAGGTGAAACTTATTAAACTTTTTATTTTTTGAGACAGGGTGTCACTCTGTCACCCAGTCTGTAGTGCAGTGGTGCAACCATAGCTCACTACGGCCTCAACCTACTAGGCTAAATCAATCCTCCCACTTCATCCTCCTAAGTAGCTGGGACTGCAGGCATGCACCACCATGCCTGGCTAATTTTTTTTAAAAAGTTTTTTTTTGTAGAGGCAAAGTCTTGTTATGTTTCCTTGGCTGATCTTGAACTTCTGGTCTCAAGTGATCCTCTCACCTCGGCTTCCCAAAGTGCTGGGATTACAGGCATGAGCCACCATGACTGGTCTTATTAAATGCTGTTAGCAACTATATTCTCTTGTAAGACGACTGTGGAGTTGACAATACTCTTGTTGAACTACTCTACATATAATGTGTTTTTTAAAAAAAAATTGTAGTAAAAAACATGAAACATAAAATTTATCATCTAAACCATTTTAAGTTTACAGTTTAATAATCTTAAGTATATTCACATTGTTGTAAGACAGACCTCCAGACCTTTTTCAGCCTGCAGATCTGAAACTCTATACCCATTGAATAACAATTCCTCATCTTCCTCTCTGCCCAGCCCCTGGTAACCAGCATTCTACTTTCTGTTTCTATGAATTTCTTTTAGATAGCTCATGTAAGTAGAATCATACAGTATTTGTCTTTCTGTCATTGACATTTCATTTGGTATAATTTCCTCAAGGATCATCTATGTTGTAGCACATGACAATATTTTCTTTCCTTTTACAAAACAGTTATAGCAAACTGTTTAATAACTAAAAGTTTTATTAATTAACAGCAACCGATTCCTTAAGCATTCTGGTTGTTTTTATCCTATGCTGTTTATAAATGTTTTTCCAATTTTTTTGTGGCAGAATATACACAACATAAAATTTACCATCTTAACTAATTTTATTTGTACAGTTCCATGGAATTAAGTACACTCATAACATTGTGCAATATTTACCACTTTCCATCTTGGTTACTATTTTCATCTTGTAAAACTGAAACTCTATACCCATTAGACAAAATTCCCACCATTACCTACATGATTCAGCCCCTGGCAGCCACTACTCCTCTTTTGGTCTCTATGATTTTGACTACATTAAGTACCTCATAGAAGTGTAGTCATACAGTATTTGTCATTTGTTGACTGGCTAATTTCATTTAGCATAATTTCCTCAAGTGTCATTCAGGAACCTTGTAGCATGTGTCAGAATTTCCTTCCCTTTTTTCAGCTTCATGGAGGTATAATTGACAAAGAAAAAACTATATACATTTAAGACATACAACATCATGATTTGATATATTTATACATTGTGTAAATATTACCATAATTAAGTTAATCAACACATCCATCACCACTTACCATTTTGTGTGTGTGCGCGCACGCGCGCGTGTGTGTGTGTGTGAGAGAGAGAAGAACACTTAAATAACTGCTTTGTTTTCAAATTTAAAGTAACCAATACAGCATCAACTATAATCAACATGCTATACATTAGATCTTCAAGACTTATCTTAAAATGGAAAGTTTGTATCCTTTCACAGGCATCTCTCCATTTCCCCTTTGCCCAACCCCTGGAAAGCACCAATTTACTCTCTGTTTCTATGAGTTCAACTTTTTAAGATTCCACATAAGTGGGTGTTGAACAATGAGAACACAGGGACACAGGGAGAGAACATCACACACTGGGGCCTGGGGGGTGGGGGGCTAGGGGAGGAAGAGCAGGGGATGGGGGGATTGGGGAGGGATAGCATTAGGAGAAATACCTAACGTAGATAACGGGGCAATGGATGCAGCAAACCACCACCATGACATGTGTATACCTATGTAACAAACCTGCACGATCTGCACATATACCCCAAAACTTAAAAGTATAAAAAACAAAAAGATTCCACATTTAGGCCGGGCATGGTGGCTTACTCCTGTAATCTCTACATATTTTAATGAGATATTTGGTTTGAAATATTTTCTCTCATTACATGCACTTTTTCTTTGTTGACTGATCTTTTGATGCAAACTTTTTTTTCATTTTATGTTTTTGTAAGCCTATACTTTTATATTGATTTTATCTTAATAAGATTTTCCCCATGTAGATAGCCTTACATTTTAAAATTTATTTTTATTTTTAAATTTGTTTATTTTTACTTTTTGTGAGTAGCTTTATATTTTTATACATTAATTAAATTGTGATTATGAAATCACTGATATTTTGAGTGCTAATGCTTGATTTTGAAAATATTCTGTTTTCATTTTGAGAAATACATATATTCTTTGGTAACTACAAATTCTCTCTATAACACATACACACGTACACATCTGAATACACAATCTGGATACTTTTATTTTTCAAATATATTTTTAAAACTTTTAATTTCAGAGGTACATGTGCAGGTTTGTCATACAGGTATATTTTGCATGTTGTAGGGGTTTGGTCTACAGATTATTTTGTCACTCATATAATAAACATAGTATCTCATAGTTTTTTACTCCTCACCCTCCTTCAAACCTTGACCATCTAGTAGGCTCTAGTGTCTATTGTTCTGTTCTTTGTATCCATGAGTACTCAATGTTTAGCTCCCACTTAAAAGTGGGAACATGTGGTATTTGGCTTTCTGTTCCTGCATTAGCTCACTTAGGAGAGTGGCTTTCAGTTCCATCCATATTGCTGCAAAGGACATGATTTTGTTCTTTTTTATGGCTGCATAATATTTCATTGTATATATGTAGCACATATTCTTTATCCAGTCTACTGTTGTTGGACATTTAGACTGATTCTATGTCTTTGCTGTTATAAATAGCACTGTGATAAACATGGGCATGCATGTCTCTTTTTGGTAGAACAATTTATATTCCTTTGGATATATATTCTGTAATAGGATTACAGGGTCAAATGGTAGTTCTGTTTTAAGTTCTTTGAGAAATCTCCAAACTGCTTTCCACATTGGCTGAACTAATTTAAATAATTTCCCAATTTCCTGTAGCATTGTATTATAGTTTGTTGTTGAGTAATGTGATTGCTCCGGCTTTGTTCTTTTTGCTTAGGATTGCTTTTGCTATTTGGTCTCTTTTTCGGTTCCATATTGATATGGTTTGGTTGGGTCTGCACCCAAATCTCATCTCGAATTGTAGTTCCCATAATCCCCACATGTTATGGGAAGGATCTGGTGGGAAGTAATTGAATCATGGAGGTGGTTAACCCCATGCTGGTGTTCTCATGACAGTGAGTGAATTCCCGCAATTCTAAATTTCACGTGTATTAGTACTTTCTCACACTGCTAACAAAGACATACCCAAGACTGGGTAATTCATAAAGAAAAGAGGTTTAATTGACACACAGTTCAGCATGACTGGGGAGGCCTCAAGAAACTCACAATCATGGTGGAAGGAGAAGCAAACACATCCGTCTTCACGTGATAGCAGCATGGAGAAGTGCCGAGCAAAAGGGAGAAAAGCCACTTTTAAAACCATCAGATCTCATGAGAACTCATTCACTTTTACGAGAACAGAAGCATGGAGCTACCTGTCCCCATGATTCAATTACCTCCCACCAGGTTCCTCCTATGACAAGTGGGGATTATGGAAACTACAATTCAAGATGATATTTGAGTGGGGACCATACCTATTCCAAACCATATTATTCTACCCCTGGCCCCTCCCAAATCTCATGTCTTCACATTACAAAACACAATCATGCCTTCCCAACTGTCTCTCAGAGTTGTAACTCATTCCAGCATTAACTCAAAAGTCCAAGTACAAGGTCTCATTTGAGACAAGGCAGGTCCCTTCTGCCTATGAACCTATAAAATTAAACACAAGTTAGTGACTTCCTAAATACAATGGGGGTACAGGCGTTCAACAAATACACCCATTCCAAATGGGAGAAATTGGCTAAAACAAAGGGACTACAAGCCCCATACAAGTATTGAAATGGTACTGATTTTTGTACATTGATTTTGTACACTGAAAGTTTGCTGAAGTTGTTGATCAGATCTAGGAACTTTTCAGCAGACAAGGGGTTTTCTAGATATAAAATCATATCATCTGCGAACAGAGATAGTTTGACTTTCTGCCTTCCCATTTGGATGCCTTTTACTATTTTCACTTGCCTAATTGCTCTTGTTACGACTTCCACCACTCAGCTGAATAGGAATGGTAAGAATAGGCCTTCTTGTCTTGTTCTGTTCTGAAGGGGAATGCATCCCGTTTTTGCCTCTTCAGAATGGTGTTGGATATGGGTTTGTCATAGATGGCTCTTATTATTTTGAGGTATGTTCCTTTAATACCTAGTTAGTTTTTTCACATGAAGAGATAATGAATTTTATCAAAAGACTTTTCTGCACCTATTGCAATGATCATGTGGTTTTTGTTTTTGTCCTGCTTGTGTGATGAATCGCACTTACTGATTTGTATATGTTGAACCAACCTTGCATCCCAGAAAAAAAAAAATAAAACACACTTGATCATGGTGGATTTGCTTTTTGAAATGATGCTGGATTTGGTTTGCTAGTATTTTGTTGAGAATTTTTATATCTATGTTCATCAAGGATATTAGCTTGAATTTTTATTTTCTTATGGTGTCTCTGCCAAATTTTGGTATCAGAATGATGCTGGTCTTATAGAATGATTTCGGAAAGAGTCCATCCTACTCAATTTTTTAGAATAGCTTCAGTAGGAGTGGTATCATTTTGGTAGGATTCAACTGAGAATATACTTGTTCCTGGGCTTTTTTCTGTTGGTAGGCTTTTCATTACTGTTTCAACTTGAAAACTCATTATTGGTCTGTTTAGGCTTTTAATTATTTCCTGGTTCAATCTTGGGAGGATTTATGTTTTCAGGAATTTATTCATTTATTGTGGGTTTTCTATTTTATGTGCATAGAGCTATTCATAATAGTCTCAGGGTTTTATTTTGTATTTTTTGTACTTGTGTGCAGTCAGTGGTAATGTCCCCTTTCTCACTTCTGATTGTGTTTATCTGGATCTTCTCTTTTTCTTTATTAGTCTAGCTAGCAGTCTATCAATCTTATGTATTCTCTCCAAAAACAAAAAACCTTCTGGATTTGTTGATCTATTGTATGTTTTTTTTGTGCCTCATTTTTCTTCAGTTCAGCTCAGATTTTGTTTACTTCTTATTTTCTGCTAGCCTTGAGGTTAGTTTGCTCTTGTTTTTCTAGTTCCTGAAGATGTGATATTAGGTTGTTAATTTGAGATCTTTATAACTTTTTGATTTAGGCATTTAGTGCTATAAATTTTCCTGTTAATACTGCTTTAGCTATGTCCTAGAGATTCTGATATATTGTGTATTTGTTCTCATTAGTTTGAAAGAATTTCTTGATTTCTGACTTAATTTCATTGTTTACCCAGAAGTCATTCAGAAGTAACTTACTTAATTTCCATGTAAATGTTTTTGAGAGATCTTCTCAGTACTGATTTCTTTTTCTTTTTTTTTTTTTTTGGTAGAAAGTGATTTATTTAAAGAAAGAGAGAAACAGGAGAAGAAGAGAGAATGAAACAGCTAACTCTCACACTGAGTGAGAGAATGCAGAAAGATGGAATCCAGGAGAGGAGAGGAGAGCAGCTTCCAGGAGAGTGTTAGGGAATAGAGAGAGATGGAGTTTAGGAGGAGAAGACAGGCTTCCACGAGAGAGTGTGGAAGGGGACTCCAGAGGGAAAATCCAGGAGAGAGAATCAGTATTGATTTCTATTTTTATTGTGCTGTGTGGTCCAAGGATGTGGTTGATATGATTTCATTTTTCTTTCTTTTTTTTTTTTTTTGAGATGGAGTTTTGCTCTTCTTGCCCAGTCTAGAGTGCAATGGCATGATCTTGGCTAACTGTAACCTCTGCCTCCCAGGTGCAAGTGATTCTCATGTCTCAGCCTCCCGAGCAGCTGGAATTACAGGTACCCACCACCACATCTGGCTAATTTTTGTATTTTTCTAGTAGAGATGGCATTTCACCATGTTGTCCAGGTTGGTCCCAAACTCCTGACCTCAGGTGATCCATTCACCTTGGCCTCCCAAAGTGCTGGGATGAGCCACTGCACCCAGTCATTGTTTTTCCTTAATTTGCTGAGAATTGTTATATGGCTGATTGTGTGGTCAATTTTAGAGTATGTGCCATGTGCAGATGAGACGAATGTATATACTTTTGTTTTTGAATAGGGAGTTTGGTAGATGTCTGTTAGGTCCATTAGGTCAAACGTCAAGTTCAGATCCCAAATATCTCTGTTAGTTTTCTGCCTCAGTGATCTGTCTAATATTGTCAGTGGGATGTTTAAAGTTCCCACTATTATTGTGTGGTTATCTAAGTCTCCTCATAGGTCTCTAAGAACTAGTTTTATGATTCTGTGTGTTCCAGTGTTGGATAGTTAAGTTTTGTTGAATTTAACCCCTTAGCATTATGTAAAGCCTTACTTCGTCTTTTTGGTTGTTATTTTAAAGTCTGTTTTGTCTCAATTTAAAATAGCAATCCCTACTTTTATTGCTTTCCATTTCCTTGCTAGATCTTTCCTCATCCCTTTACTTTGAGCCTGTGGGTGTCATTCCTTGTGAGACTGGTCTCCTGAAGACAGTATATATTTGTGTCTTGCTTCTTTATGCAACTTGCCACACCATGCCTTTTATTTGGGGCATTTAGTCAGTTTACATTCAAGGTTAACATTGTTTATGTGAATTTGGTCCTGTTGGCATGCTGTTAGCTGGTTATTATGTAGACTTGATTCTATAGTTGCTTTATAATACCAATGGTCTATTACAAATATGTTTAACAGAAGTTGCTTATTAACTTAAGAAGCTTAAACGTTAAGATCTAACACCATAAAAACCCTATAAAAAAGCCTAGGCAAAACCATTCAGGACGTAGGCATAGGCAAGGACTTCATGACTAAAACATCAAAAGCATTGGCAACAAAAGCCAAAATAGACAAATGAGACCTAATTAAACTCTAGAGCTTCTGTAAGCAAAGAAACAATCCTTAGAGTGAACCAGTAACCAACAGAGTGGGAAAAAATTTTTTGCAATCTACCCATCTGACAAAGGGCTAATATCCAGAATCTACAAAGAACTAAAACAGATTTACAAGAAAAAAACAACCCCATTCAAAAGTGGGCAAAGGACATGAACAGACACTTTTGAAAAGAAGACATTTATGA
>CAUYLG010056986.1:0-23028 GCA_963573385.1 Cacajao melanocephalus | reverse complement strand
AGAGGCCAGCAAGGTGGCTCACACTTGTAATCCCAGCACTGTAGGAAGCCCAGGCGGGCAGATCACCTGAGGTCAGGAGTTTGAGACCAGCCTGGCAAACATGGTGAAACCCCATCTCTACTAAAAATACAAAAATTAGCCGAGTGTGGTGGCACACAGTTGCCTGTGGTCCCAGCTACTCAAGAGGCTGAGGCAGAAGAACCGCTTGAACCTGGGAGGCAGAGGTAGCAGTGAACCACGATTGCACCACTGCACTCCAGCCTCGATGACAGAGCGAAACTCCGTCTCAAAAAATAAATAAATAATTAATTAAAGAAGATACTTTGCATAACTAACAGGTTTTACCAGCTTCCACGCACCTGCTGTTAGGGGAAGCATGTCCCTTGCTGGAGGAAACTGCAGCTGGGGCTGTGTGCTTGAACGCATATGAAAGCCCCCAGGGGGCTTCCTGAGCCCTTCAGTCTGGGCATGTGTTCCCTTAGCTAAGGTTTTGGTGGGAGCTGAGGTTTTCCTTCTGGGGTGTGCCCATCTGTGAAGCCACGTTTGCATCACACCAAGAAAAGCAGCTGATCCAAGGCCAAATGGACTCTAGAATATTCTCCAGCTGCCACCAACCCCCTCTGCTGCGCAGGCTCCCAGCAGTGCCAATGCCCTCGCATTTTGGATGAGTGGCTCACAGCCTCAAGGAGATGCCTAGGACCCAGTGGTGTAACCACAGAAAACCCTGCCCCACCCTTGGGACTCTAAAGGTTTCATCATGCACAGAGTGACCATACACTCTGTCACCTGTCTTCTGTTCTTTTTCACTAACCAAGATCCCCCATAATGAACCTGAGGCAGGGGGACACCGAAAACCTGGGTCTTGTGAATGTGGCCCGAGTTGAGAGGACCTGAAATTTTAGCACCCTTTGAAACAAACGTCACATGGATTCTGAGGACACCAAATGCCAAGAGACTCTGCATGTGACACGGTGGGCTTTTTTGATGGAAGAGGCCAGAAGGGCAGGAAGCACCTTAGCCCAGGGCCCTCAAAAGGAGCTGCAATGTTCCCCACAGAGGATATCCTCCCTGACCCCAAAGCACTGTGGCATTCTGATCACAAAAAGTCACTGTCTGGTTACCAGAAACACATAGCATTTTATTAAACACTGTAGTAGAATACTGAGGGTAGCTTCAA
Source organism: Cacajao melanocephalus (assembly GCA_963573385.1). NCBI lineage: Eukaryota > Metazoa > Chordata > Mammalia > Primates > Pitheciidae > Cacajao > Cacajao melanocephalus. Next base: position 21,851 of record CAUYLG010056986.1, on the reverse strand, counting down.
ACATATGTGTTCAAACATAGCTATGATTAAAAAAAACACCATAAGTTATTTAATGCTGGTGTTTCTTCTTCCCACTACCATGAGTACAGAGGAGTTGTGTGTGTGTGTGTGTGTGTGTGTGTGTGCATGAGCATGCACTATGCAGGGTGAGAGACGGGGTACAGGGAAGGGTAAGGAGATGGAGCAACTTGACTTCCCTGGGAGCTGAGAGCCTTAAACCCTGGCACTGCCTCCACAAACTTGAGAACTCATGGGTTTGCTTGCTTCAGAGTCATGGTTGTGGTTGCATGAGTACTACCTCCCAGAGAGGGGCACCTCAGTGCAGAGCCCTCCTCACAGCACAGCACGAGTGCAGGGCCCTGAGCCGGATCTAGGTTGTGGGGGCTGTGCTCCTCCATTTTGTTCTAAAATCTCCTGCTGCATTCTCTCTCTTCTCACAAGGATTTATCATGTGAAACCTGCAAATGGCTCCCTTGCACCTCCTACATTAGGTCTAAACCCCACGGCCTGGCTTTTGAGATCTCCCATAATCTATTCTTACCCAGTGATGTCCCCTGCTCCCTGCCACCCCTGCTGAGCAGTGGGCTGCCTGCCCTGGATAGGCAAGCCCACCTGCATGCATGCTGTGCACATCCCTCCCTAGGTCCATTGCTCCTGCCTGCTCCTTCACCTGCTCCTTCCCCTCTCCCAGTGTAATCCCACCTCCTGCAAAGCTTCCCTGGGGTCTTCATTCACCTCTCGCCCCTCTGGGCTTGTGCAGCACTTACCTACAGTATGTAGGCTACTTTATCCCTTCCTATCTGTTCAGATTGTCCCTCCTGGTGAGTTAGAGGAGACCCAAAGGAGGGCATTTTGTTTTACCCTTTCTTCATACTCTTTCTGGCCCAGACTGGGGATCAGTAAGTGCTGTTAGTGGATTCATTTCATAGAACTCACCTGCTTCTTCACACTCCCTATCTCTGAGCGGATCCTCTGGATCAGGCGGTTGAGCTCAGAGATTTCAGCCTTGGTGAGCTTGAGGTCATCCCCATGCTGGCCTGCTGTGACCTGCAGCTCCTGGATCTGAGGTTGGGTGACAAGAGAAGAGGACCACAAGGATCCTACTGAACTAAGGCAGGATCCTTTTCTTCCAGACAGGGAAGAACCTGCCCTAGTTCAGTAGAATCCTCAGGTTCTCAAATATGAGAGTCTTGATGGAGGCTGAGTTTCCTGTCCTCATTTTGCCAAAGTTGGAAACATGAAGATAACACAATATATGTGAATTACCCATAGAAACTGTGTCAGAATCCTATCAGGGTTGTAGCTGGTGTCACCTCAGCCAAGGGCCATGATGGGAGAAGGGTTAAGCCCCACATATGTCCACAACACAAGCCAAAACTGTGGTCAATCTCCCTTACCCATGGGGTGGCATTTCCACAAGACCCAACTCCAAGACAAAGGAGGTCTTGACTGAACCCAAATGCACACACACACGAACACACGCATGTACTCATGTACGCATGCCGAGAGGGTGCTAGCTGTGGCCAGTGGGACTCAGCACACCTGGCGCCCAGCTCACCTTGGTCTGGTACAGTGTCTCAGCCTCAGCCTTGCTCTTCAGGGCGATCTCCTCGTACTGGCCACGGACCTCGGCAATGATACTGTCCAGGTCCAGGTCGCGGTTGTTGTCCATGGACAGGATGACGGACGTGTCGCTGATGTGGGACTGGATCTGAGCGATCTCCTGGGGACGGTTGTGGGAGGGGAGCAAGTTAAGGGGTCCTCATGAGGAACCAGTTATCTTGGTCCTCCCTGGGCAAATTCCTCACAGCCCCTCTCTGCCTCTCCTCAGCATTTGAACTCTGCCTCAGCACCAGTGCCTGGCAGGCATGTGAATGAGCACCTTAGGCTTCCAGCCCCAAATGATGGGAACTCCTTTCTCCATCGCACACTCAGGACCACTCCTGCCCTCTTCTATGTTGTTATCCTCAGAAACCAGCTACTGCCACCCTCCCCCCGTAGGACCAAGTCTGAACTCTTTCCCTAGCATGCGGAGGGCCGTAGGGAGTCACCAGCACCGGTCTCTTCCCCAGGCCTCTGCACCCTTCCTCGTCCCTTGTGCTTTAGCATAGCACAGGCTCCTGGACCGTCAATTTTTCTGCCCCTCTCAGCACCCACTGAAATCTTCTTCTTCCTCCACTCTCTCTAGGAACCTACACTGATGGCCCAGGCAGAATCCACCATTCCTTCCTCTGCTGTCTCAAAGCTCGGCTACATGCTGGTTTCCTGCCAGGCTGTGAATTCCTGGAGGAGAGAAATCATTTCTTCTCATTCACGGACTTGTCAAAACCTAGCTCATTGCTCAGCACCCTGTAGGCCCTTGGTGAATGCAGGTGGAAGAAGCCTAGAGGGCTTCCAGCTGCACCAGGTTGAAAGCTTTCTCCCTGCCAATTTTTGGTCCACACAACCCTCCAGCCAAGGGCCAGAAGCCACTTGTTAAAGGAGCAGACCTCACAAGAGAGGTTAGCCAAGTCCTTACCCCTTCATAAAGGCACTTGAAGAATTTAATCTCATCTGTCAAGGAGTCCACCTTGGCCTGGAGCTCAATCTTGTTCATGTAGGCAGCATCCACATCCTGGGAACACAGGACAGTCAAGCCTCCCTGAGAGAGCCTTCCCTGTCCCTCCCTACCCACCTCCCTCCCTGCCACAGGAAGCCCTGCTCTCTCTGCTCCCTTCACCCTGTGCTTCATGGGCGGCTCAGTCCCTGAAAGCAAACCAAGTAACATGCGGTGTAATGGCCACACCAATAGAGCAGCAAAATGCCCAGATTTTAGACTGGCAAATTCTAGAAACAGCACGCATCCCAGGGAAGGGAATTGAAAGGAGGGGCTGGGAAGTTAGAGTCCCAGTCACCCCTGCCCAGTCACACCTTTCCTCATCCTACAAGCATCACTGAGCCAGGTGGTCAGGGAGCCCTCTAGGCTTCTTCCAGCCCATGCTGCACCCCTCTTACCTTCTTGAGCACCACAAACTCATTCTCAGCAGCTGTGCGTCTGTTAATCTCCACCTCATACCTGCATGGGGCAAGACAATGAGATAATTCAATTCTGCAAACACTCACCGAACAGTTAGTGACCACCTCGGTGCCAAGAGCTACATAGTCGGGGGGGGGGTCTTCAAACTGGGATTCACGTACCCCTGGGACACACATAACCTTCCTAAAGAGGATGCAGGCAAGGCCATATTTAAAGAAATCAATTGCCAGCTCCTCTGTCACTATGCTGTCTGCCTTAAAACTACCTGCCTCAGAAAGCACCTGTGGTTGAGATGTCCACTTCCTGTCATAGTCAGCCCCTCCCACATTATAGCAAAGGTGAAAAGGCACCCCCCCCCCACCAGCACCACATAACAACTTAATATTGTGCAATAGTTCAGGGTGCAAAAACCTAGGCACCAAACAAAAGCACTATTCTCACTTTCAAACTGTACGTTATACTTATTTCTTATACATATTTCTGTTCCAGGTGAAGCAGAAAGACAAGCAAGAGGTAAGACACAGAAATTTGGATAGGACTGGGATGTTCTGAATACAGACATATTGTTGATTGGGGAGGTAAGGGTGCTAATCATTTTGTTTAAAGAGCTTACCTCTTCCATCCCTTACTCTTCTCAAAGAACACATTATAGGACATTTGTGAGGGTAAACAAAATAGAGCATTGGTAAGAAATAATTAATGCTAAATGGACAAGCAAAATGTGGTTGCAAACATCATACAACGGAATATCACTCAGACTTAGAAAAAAAAATTCTACAATATGCTACAACACGGATGAACCTTGAGGACATTCTGCTAAGCAAAAGAAGCCAGTCACAAAAAGGCAAATATTCCAAAAGACTAATGACCCCATTCATTTGAGGTACTCAGAGTAGTCTAAGTCAGAGACAGAAAGTAGAATGCTGGGTGCCAGGGGTTGGGAAAGAGGGGAAGAAATGGGGAACTAGTGTGAAGTGGGTGTAGAGTTCCAGTTTCACTAGATGGAAAGCGTTCTGCAGGTGGATGGTGGTGGCGGCTGCAGATGTTATGAATGTATTTGATGCCACTGAACCATTCACTTAAATATAGTTAAGATGGCAAATTCCGTTATGTGTATTTTATCACAATAAAAAGTGGAAAAAAATAAGGCTAGATGATAACTTTTTTATTCATGTACTCGGCATAAACAATCCTTTTCAGCTCTTTGCTCATTCCTAAGGCATGTCCCTAGCAGTGCTCTCCCCAAAAAGCACTGCTGAATGGCTGAAGCACGGCAGGGTAGTGAAGGAAGTTATTTCAAATGCGACTGGGGTGTTTCCTGAGGCTGCAGATCTTTCTTGTTATGCTATGTAAAGCACACAGAAAACAGTCCATATGATTTATCTCAGATTCTGTGTCTTATTCAAGAGATAACTGAAACTTTTTAATCAAATTATGTCTAGAAACAGCTATTTCTATTACAGTCAATATTTTATATTATCTTATAAAATTGTTAATAATGTCTACCTCCTTTTAATAAAAGTAAAAGCATATGGTCGTTGCCAGACCAATTAATTTTTAGTAGTTTATATCTATTTCCTAAAATACATAGAAAACATCTCTCTCCCTCTTTCTCTTCCTCTTTCTCTCTCTTACATTCTTTTTTCTTTCTTTCTTTCACTCTCACTTTCTTTCCTCTCTTTTTCTTTCTTTCAAAAATAAAAAAAAAAAAAAAGAAAACATTTGACCAAGTGGGTTATCAAAATCAATTACATTAGTTATAAATAATTTTATATTATTTACTTCTAGAGACCAAAAACTAGAGTTCAATATACACATTAAAAAGAAAAATGATGCATTTTATAGCATTATTAACTTAAAAATAACTTATTATTTTAAAAATGTGTTACTATGAATAATTAAAAGTTAAACCATGAAAAAGTACATATTGATTTATCTGGTTTTATAACATAAATAGTTGTATTAGTTATATTAAATCTAAATCATTTTAATCTTAAATGCTTCCAATAACCCATTACACAAGACATATTTCTTAGTTTATTGCTGAGTGGATTTCATAACAGTCCCTAAAGTGCGAACTCTTGTTTTTACTTGAATTTAGAAATGAAATCAGGCTTTTTCTGATAAAAAGCAACCCATGTCTCTGATTTGAACATGAAAATTGGCTTTTCCAATAAAGCTAGAGGGCAGATGTTTTCTATATAAATTGAATAAGGTAAATCTGCAGCTAAAAATGTGTGTGTGTGTGTGTGTGTGTGTGTGTATTTATGTATAAAAACATGAGGCAGAATCACATTATTTGTTAAGGATAAAGAATTGGCATAGGCATATTGAGTACTAACAGTATTTTATGTTTCCAGTCCTTTCCGATCCATTGGATTAAACATGGTGCTCTGGTTTTGAGACAATTCTCTTTCCCCTATTCCTTCATTTTCAGTGCTAGAAATTGAGCACACATTTCCTAGACAATTTGGGGCACCAATGTAGGTAGAGCTACTCTTTTCCTAAGTCCCATTCTGTCTGGATGTCCCTCCCTCCCCCGCAGGTTGCTGATGTCAGCAAAGGATCTAGGAAGCAAAAATGCTGCCTCCAAATGAAAACCTCATCTGAAATTTGATCCCCCTGGGGCATATTCTCTGCCACTCACTCACCTCTTCTTGTAGTCCTCCACCAAATCCTGCATGTTCCTCAGCTCCGAGTCCAGCCTCACCCTGTCGCTAGACAGCGTCTCCAGCTGCTTCCGCAGGTTGCTGATGTAGCCCTCATAAATGGGCTCCAGGTTGTTCCTGCAGTTGTTCAAGTCCAGCTGCTGCAGGAGGTTCCACTTGGTCTCCAGCACCTGGTTCTGCTGCTCCAGGAACCGCACCTGGAACCCAAAGCCAGTCATCGCCCAGAGTTCCCATGCTGTTGCCTCTCAAGAGTGAGGAGAGGGCCCCAGAAACCAGAGGCAGCTCTCCCAGAGGACTGGGGGTAGAAAAGAACAAGGCTCATCCTGGGGTGGATTCAGCCAAGGGACATGCTCACCTGGATCACCAAGACAAGAAATAGGACCTGATTTCTATTAGAAATCAGGAAGAGGGCTTAAGCAATGGTACCATCTGCCTCTGCCTTAGTGAGTTTTCATGAGACAGAGGCAGCTTCTCTTGCTATAAATGCTGGTGTTTTCTGAGTAAAGAGAAATGGGGAGCAGGGGAGAAAGAGGGACTGGGGAGTGACATTGGAAGGCACACTGGCATTTAGAGCGTTCTTCCTGTTGCATAGCCTAAATTGTGCTTGGTTTGTTCATTTCCTTGTTCACAGCAGGTTATCACATTTTCACAAGGTTTCTTCATATTTGACCAGGGTGCACATTTTTAGATTCATTAACTCCAGGCCCTCTGCCACACACCAGCATTCCTCTCCTCACCTGTCTCTTAGCTTGAGGGGCAGAAGGAAACATGCTAAAGAACAATAGACATAAAAGAGGAAGAGAATACCCTGGCCTCTGGAATAGCCACTGCATTTCTTCCATGCAGCGCTGAGCCCTCCAGCCACCTCGCTTCCCCCTCCCTAGCATAGTGGTGACACACAGCCCACCACCAACTGTCCTGTTTAGGCGAGCTCATTTCTTAGCCTCCCATGTCCTAATTTCCTCATCCGCAAGGCAAAATAACAGAATCGTGAGTTGTGCATTAGTAAATGAGAATCACTTAGGCAGCACCATAAATGTCAGCCAGCTATTGTTATCAGGCCCCTTACCACTTACTATCTAGACCTTCTACCCAGGTGGAGACAAGAGAAGCCCATTCCCTGTCTCCTCTCCACTCACTGGGGTGATTGCCTCGGAATCTCCAGGGTCAACTTCCCTATTACTCCAATTTCTGGATGCCCCACCCTCAGCACACACCTGTAACTTTACCTGTGCTCTTTCCAAGTGCCTCCTCACCCTCACCCTTCAGTTTTCTAGCCCTTTTCTCTCACCTCCTCTCTCACCTTTCTGGCTACACACTCACCCAACTTCCCAAACATCAAGCACCATGTCCTGCAGCGTCTCCTGGCCTGTGGTCCTAATGCCCTGTCCTGAACGTGGTCCCATCTCCTGGTCTGATATTGGGAGCTCTCAAAGTGCCCATTCCTTGGAGCTCCTGCCCCCTCCCTTCCCACAGTCTTGTGTCATGCAAGAAAGGAATGAAAGTCCTTAGGTTTGGCTGTGTCCCCACCCAAATCTCAAATTGAATTGTGTCTCCCAGAATTCCCTCCTGTTGTGGGAGGGACCCAGTTATATCATGGAGGCTGGTCTTTCTCCTGCTATTCTGGTGATAGTGGATAAGTCTCACGAGATCTGATGCGTTTGTCCAGGGTTTCCGTTTTTGCTTCTTCCTTATTTTTCTCCGGCCGCGGCCATGTCAGAAGTGACTTTGGCCTCGTGTCATGATTGTGAGGCCTCCCTAGCCATGGGGAACTGTAAGTCCAATTAAACCTCTTTTTCTTCCCAGGCTCGGGTATGCCTTTATCAGCAGCGTGAACATGGACTAATACCTCCTGCTTATTGGAAGCGTGTGCCTGCCACTGTTCTGAGCACTTTATAAACATCCCAAGTAAGCCTCATCACAACCCTCTGGAGGAAGACCCATTATTGTGCCCTTTTTCCAGATGGAAAAGGCAGGCTCGGAGAAGCGGTGACTCGCCCACGTTCCCACGCAGCTCGCCAGTGGCAGAGCCGGCCCCACTGTGCACGCTGCGCCGCCCGCAGGGACAGGCCGATGCCCGAGGACCCACCTTGTCGATGAAGGAGGCGAACTTGTTGTTCAGCGCCTTGATCTGCTCCCGCTCCTGGGCGCGCACCTTCTGGATCCCGGGGTCCAGCTCCACGTTGAGCGGGGCCAGGAGGCTCTTGTTGACGGTGACCTGAGGGATGCCCCCGGGCGGGCACACGGAGGGACACGCGGGCCCCAGCCCCGCGCTGCCGAAGACGGTGCCCACGAAGCCGCCCAGGCGGCCGCCGCCCCGCCCCGCCGCAGCGCTTAGCGCCAAGCGCCGGCTGCCCCCGAGGCAGAAGAGGCTCTTGCTGCCGAAGGAGGCCGAGCCCTTGACCCCGGCCCGGAACGAGGCGGAGCTGCTGCCGATCCGGCCCGAGAGGACCGCGGAGCAGCCGCTGAAGCCCAGGCGCTCCCCGCCGGGGAAGTGGGTCAACTGGCGGCTCATGGCTGACGAGGACCGGTGCTGGTGGCGCGGGAGGCAGGAGGGGCGCAGACAGCCGCTGCGCTCTAGGCCAAGCTCTCCCCTTAAATAGCCTGGCAGGCTGCAGGCTGCCTAGTATGTCGAAAACACCTTTTAGATCCCTCGAGGCCTCTTGGGTTCTTCATGTAGAAAATTACCATCCACTCACCGAGATTTTTGTCTGTTCCACCGTGAACTCCCCATGAATCCCTATAAAGTGACCCAGAACCCAGCATTTACTTGGCTCATCTCTTGCGTTATCCCTCATCTCCACTTGCTGCCCTCCAATTACTGGGGTTATCACCCCCAAGATCGCCCCTGGAAGCTTCCCGTGGGTCTGGCCCCTCTGGGTGTGTGTCTAGGGAGACGGAGGTGTGTGAAGCAGATGTCCAGGCTGGTTCTGCTTCAGAAGGCCGTGAATAGGGTCAAGAATATTCCAGAAAATCATCCTTAGCCTGTCCTCCTCCTGCCTCCCAGGCTTCTGCATGAGGACAGCTCTGTCCTGTGTGCAAGAAGGAAGTTGGGAAGGAGGAGATGTTGGCCCCATCTGCAGAGACCTCTCAGTCTACTGGGGGAGGCAGGACACAGAGCGCTCTGGTTACAAGTGTTGGGGGTTGACTCTGGACCAGAGCGAAAAGGTTTCTCCATGAAAGCATTTCTGGATTAAGAATGAGAGGGAGGGAAGAAGGCCTGGGGAGGTGGCACAGGAAGGCTTAGGCATGGTCTAGCAGATGATATTTCCTAAGGTTTTGGGTTGTTTTCATTTTTGTTTTCTTTTACTAGCAGAAGAGGCTCATTCATCCAATCCAGGAAACCTCTGCTCAGTTCATTTGCAACCCTGTGGTTTCTAATTCAGCATCAAAATGTGACCAATATTAGGAACAGGTCAAGACTCTTCAGATCCAAAACCAAGAACTAGGTTCTAGAACTTGATTTCCCTTGAAGCTACTTCATTCCCTTGAAGCTACAAAGGATCCTTCTTCCATCTAACCCGATTCCCCTTTCTCAAACTTAAGTTGCCTTCAAGTCTCCTCTCTTAGCAGCAGCCCTCCTATTCCTCTGTCATGCAGGTGAATTGTTTCATTGCTCTTATTTCTCAAGCTGTCCGAATCCTGGGTGTGTATTCCATTTCCTCTATCGGATTGACAGGACTCTTGGACTCACCCTTTCCTCCCTTGCTCCCCCAGGGCTCAGCCCAGGTCTTGGCCCCAGGGACATTCCGGATAATTGCGAAACAGCAGAGGGTTTAGGGAAAGCCTCCTAACTGTGCCCTCAGCGATACCCTGAAGGCTGGGCTCCCCTTGGGGACCTCGTAGGATGGCTAAATGGTACCTGGGGGTGATTGGCTGACACAGCCTCCACTGGGCCAAGGACAGGATATAATTACAGCCGCAGTGTTTATCCCACGGGGAACAAAGTTGTAGGGGCATTGTTAAGTGGTGGAGATGGCGCCGATCACAGATGAACAGATAGCAGCGTCTGGGTGTCCTAGGTGGGAGAGAGGGTGGGCTCTCATGCTGCCTCAGAGAAGGGGCTGTAGTCCATTCCCTCTGGAGAGGAGAGGGGCAGTATCACTGTGGCTAGGTGAACAGCAGACCCTTCAAGAAGATCAAAGTTATCCTTTTCATTATTACATGAGATTTTCCCTCTGCCCCATGAATTGAGCCAGTTTTTTCCCACAAATTCAAAAATGAATTTATTTATTCCAGCCATTGAGAATAGAAAAGCAAGGAATGGATTACATTGAAAGAGAATAATTTTTACATAGGATTGGCTTACAAAGTGTGTCTTTGAAATCATTTTTTTTTTCTTCTCTAGAAACTTTTTAAGGAGTTGAGGTACCCTGGGACCAGGGCTTTTCTGCCCAGGGTTAAGGAACACATAAGATGACCTTTTCTTATCTTTCCCAAGAGGGGTTGACTAGCTGGATGAATAAGGGATTCTTCAACCCCTGAATCACTTTTATTATAGATCATGAAGAGACAGAAGTGACACATGCAGATTTCAAAGGCCTCAGATTGTGGGGATGTCAGCAGGTCAAAGGGGGTTGAGGCCTGGGAGGAGGGGTTGCCTCTGCCTCTGACAGCAGCTTACAGTGTCATTTCAGGCCCTGGTGACCACCTCTGTCATTAGTTCTTGGGTTAAAGCAAGCCCTGGATTAGTAAACTAGACCAGGAGCCTTGCCCTTTGAAACCAGATGTCTACTGCAAAAGACGGATGAAACCACTCTAGGCCGAGAATTGCAAATGCATTGCTGGTTAAACTGGATCTCCTTTGGCCTGCAACACTAGTTCTTGGGAAGTAAACAGGTATCATGGGAAAAAAATATGGGAATGGAGTCTGTGCTGGGTTTTAAAAAAAATTAAGCAGGCATCTTATTGCAGGACTTTCTAGACCCATTAACATTCTTAGTGCTAGAGCAATTTCAGGGCAGTGAACTATTCTGTATGGTACCATAATGATGGCTACATGTCATTATACATTTGTCCAAACCCACAGACTTCCCAGTGAACCCCAGTGTAAACCATGGACTTGGGGTGATAATGCTGCATCAGTGTAAGTTCATCACTTGTAACAAATGTACCCCTCTGGTGGGAGATGTCTTTAAGGGAGGAGGCTATGCATGTGTAGGGGTCAGAGGTACATGGGAAACCCAAGTACCTTCCACTCTATTTTGCTGTAAACCTAAAACTGTCCTAATAAATAGTCTATTAAACAAATAAATGGATGGATGGGTGGATGGATGGTAGATGGATAAATGAACAGATGGATAATATTAAACCATAATAACAGAAAAACATGATACTTTCTGTGGTAACAAAGGGTAATACAAAACTTAATGTTTTTTACACATGGTGGCTGAGAGGTGGGCTTGTGAATGGGGCAGTGTCAGTGGGGTTTTTTTTCCACTTTTTGATATTTCTGAATTTTCTAATATGAGCATATAATGCTTTTATAAATAAGTTAACATTTTTCCAAAAAAAAAACTAGAGATGAAAGGGAAGAGAAGCTGATTCTAGAACCAGAAATGAAGTTTCCTGAAAGAATAGTCTATACCTAAAAATAATAGGGGCCCCATTTATGGAGCACTTACTATGTGCTAGACGTGAACTAAATAATTCTCATACATTATTTCATTAAATTCTCATAACAACTCTATGAGGTAACTCTCTTTATTAACCCCTTTTTAGGGATGAGAAAACTGAGGCTTATGGAGCAGAAGTATCTTGCCTAAGTTACACACCTAGTAAGTGGCAAAGTCCTTCTGACTCAGGTTCCATCTGACACCCAAGGTTAATTTCTCCCTCAAGCTCTACAGGATAAAATCCCAGCTCTTAGCATGCATGAAGGGCCTCTCTTATGCACCTGCTGCTTGCCTCCCCAACTCTGGATGCCACTGCACCCTCCCTCTCCACCTACTGAGCCTCCTCCATCCTCACACTTCACACTCCAGCAACAATCACCTATTTGTACCACGCTGGTGCCTCTGGCTACAAAGGCCACTTCCTCCTCTTGTCCACCTAGTAAATTCCTATCCATCCTCTACAACCTCTACACATATCGCCTCCTCTGTGAGCGTTCCCTGACCTCCCTGAAGTTCCTCTCTGTCCTCTAGGCTGCCTCTGTGTCTTCTTTTGTTGCTGACACCTCACCATGTTACAGTTATGTGTTTTATGGTTATGCCTCCATTGGGTGCATGGACAAGATTTCTTCCTAGCTGTATCCCCAGCACTAGCACATGCCAGACATATGAAATATGCTTAATGAATATTTGTCAAACTGACTTTCTTCACTGGCCCTAAGAGTATAGTCCTGAGACTAATTATTCCGCCAACGGGTTCTCCTTTGGGAATTAAGCTTGTGCGGTAATTCATGAGATGGTCTCCTTAAAGTTTGAATTTCTGAATTGCTTTACCCGCAGCCGTATACCTCTTTCAGCAAGCTAATTAAGTCAAACCAAAAATATGGAGGACACGCTTTAGTTTCCAATGACATTTATTAAGCATCAACTTTGTGCCAGTAATCGCACAAGATATCCTCATGCTGTCTCATTTTAGCTTAACAATTCAGGGACATTCTTCTTCTTGTTTTACAGCTAACGAAATGAGGTTCGAGAAGATGGAGAGCTTCGTTCATTATTGTCACTTAGCTGCAGAGTCTAAATATGAATTCACAGCTGTTGACTTGAAGTCTAGGACTCTCCCAGGAACCACAGAGACCTGTTCAGGCCCCAAACTGCATGTGCGCCAGCTTCTCACTCGCGTTTGCATCCTGTTGCATCCTGATGGCAACATCGTGGCCTGGGGATCTATGAGAAATCTCAGAGCATTTTGAAAACAAACACTTCCCCCTGAGTTCCTCCTTGGGCCTCACCTCACCTCTCCCATGCTTACAGTGCTTGAACCCTCCTCTGTCCTGCTCCATGTCCTCCTAGAGAAGAGACCCCGCCACATCCAGGTGGAATCCTGTCAACCTGGGACTGAGAGGCTTGTTACATTGGGCCCCACAGCTTTATGAAAAGAATCTGCAATTGTGTGTGTAACAGAGACGGCCCCATTCTTAAACACATACACATGTGCACACACATATTCATACATATGTAAATAAACTCATACATATACACCTATATATAAACATCCATGCTCAACTCCATGGGAACTTTAGCAAGGACCAAGAGAACATGTGCCATTACTTCAAAGAGGAGTCTACCTTTGGGCTTTTTCTTAGAGGAGATGGAGCCATCCTAACTCGACCCTAGGCTGTCTAGAACTGGCCTTCTGCTGCCTCTTGACCAGTGTTAAATCTTGACACCAGGCAAGTGTGGGCTGCTTCTCCCTGCTAATAACCCGTAGAGTTCCCCCATTCACTGGAGCATTGGCCTGAGAAAAGCATGACTTAGAAGGTGCTGGTGAGATTTCCCCAGGCTGGGTAGGGCCTCTTTCACTCAGATCAAAATATACTTCCAGACTTTAGACGCCCGAGGTTCCCACTCACTGACTGCTCCACATGCAGAGGAGACACGGACTGAGATGAGGACTCCCTTAAGAGAGAGAAGCAGCCTGACCCCACATGGGTTTTATAAGTTTATTGGTAAGATACAGGGGCAGGGAGGTGAGGCCTAAACAAGAACAAGTACTCGCAGATGAAGAGCACAAATCCCTTGATTGATAGGACTGGCCTCAAGGAGTACTCCCAGCTATGTAATATGCAGTGGCTATGCAAGATACAACCTCCCACCAGGCGTTTTGCCTGAGCCGGTGCTGCTCTAACATGAGACAGTTCTTGCAGGTCTCTCAGTACATCTGAAACCTTGTGTACCAAGGGAGCAAATGGCCAAATAGTTGCTGAGACAGGGTATGAAACAGCAGCACAGGAAGATTGGGGTTTTATCCTTGAGAGACAGACTTCCTCTGCACAGGCACATGCAGGCAGAGAAAGGGCCAAGTCTTCATCCAGAAGGGGAGGCTGAGTGAAGAGGTCTCTTTGGATGGAGGCAGAAAGATGGGCTCCAGCTCTCGAATCCTGATTCAGCATTAACAAAGACTGAGGCAGAGAGGTCAAGGAGAAGTGGGAGAGGTCCATGGCGAAGCAAAGCAAGAAGGATATGAGGACAAATGAGACGGGAATTTCCTAGAGAGGGAATCTGGAGCAGTGTGCCAGAGTAAGGCAGGCTACTGAGAAATGGGCTTTCACTTTTATCTCATGGTTTTCTTGGTGGGTGAGCTTAGAGCTAAGGTCTTTCCCTGGGAGTCCTTGAATTCACTTGCACTCCCCAGCCTGATCCTGGCTTCCCCACGGGGGCTGCAGTTCCCACTGCCAGTGACACAGCCCCCAGGCAGCATGCTGTAGCCTCCGCTGACAGAGCTGGGCCAGTAGCCGTAGGTACCAGCATTGCTGAATCCAAAGCCAGCCCCTGTGCCTGCTGCCCCAGCCACGGAGCTGTTGATGACTGCTGTGGAGGAGGGAGGGAGGATGATCAGTGTATATCCCAAGACAGAGGTGACTCTAAGGCCCCCCCCACCCGCCAACTTCCCAGGCCCCACTAGCTTAAATGCCTCCTTAAGCAAACACTTCGCATCAACCATGAACTTGGGTTCATTTGAGCAACTCAGGGAAGAACTGCCCCAATCCCGAAAGACTCCCAAGTCAGGCGCCTTGTCATTCTATGAATAAACAGGAGTAGCAAGGGCTTCCCCCAAGGGACAGATGATGCTCTAACATCAGGTAAGCCAGCAGTTTCTTGCATTTAGCTTTACAGTACCTTCTGAGTATTTGTCAAAAGAATTTCCTGATTGTTAAAATTAGGGGAGTTTTTGCTGGCCCCACTGTAAGAAGGAGACTGCTGTGGGGCCAGCATTCAACTGACTTGCACAGTGGTCTGCACACTGGTCTCCATTCCCGGTGAGGAGGCACCACTCTGTGCTCACTTTCCTTCATGCAGGAAAGCCGGCATGGGGGTGACAGAAGAGGGGAGGGGCTGAGAGTTTCACCACAGCATGGGGGAGATTGCTGCAGAAGAGGCCAGTGTGCAATGTCAGAATGTGCTGGGCGCTGACTCCACCTGAAAGCAACAGCTCTGAATGGGGAGGCCGCAGGTCTTAGCATGGAAAGTGAGTATGTGGCAAAGTCGACAACAGGCAGAGCCAGGCTGTTTCCCAGGGGGCCGGGTGGCAGACACCCACCCACTTTATATTTGTTGATGGACTGAAAGTATTCCCTCAGTGTCATGAAATACTCACAAATGCTCACAGAGTTGGTGTATTCTCCAGACATCCTGCAAGAGAGAAAAGCACAGGAGAGTCTGAATCACGTGCACTCCCATAGTGACCCTCACTATCTCAACACAGGTCGGGGTTCCCCAACCAGACCAGCTCAGCCTCCACACACCCTGCCCTGGCCAGATGGCACTGGCTGCCCCTGCGTGTCTCTAAACACTCCCTCTCCCTCCTTAATCTACTCTTCCCACTGCAGAGATGTGGAACCCGCAACTTTGGAACCCCCAACAACGTTACCACCCCCAGGGTCCCTCCTGCTGGGTTTCTCTTGAACCCATTTCTTTACTACTGTGAAGCAGCTGCCTGAATAAACTTATGTGTGGAAAGATCAGGATCAGGAGTTGCTACTAATGAACTAACTCTATGATTTTGGAACCAATGACTTCTCTCCAGGTCTCAGGTATAAAATGGTGCTAGGTTAAAACAGAGTTTTTCAAACATCCGAGCTTGGCTTGCCACCCTTCCAACTGTTGCTGGGACCGCGTTTGACTTGTACTGTTAGATATTAAGTATTTTTAATTGACTCTGCCTTTTATGACAAAAGTGCATTTCTTTTCAAAAGATTTATGTCACCAGGGTAAATAGAAAACTGATATTATAACCTAACCAAATAGAAAAAAAGTAGCGAGAAATAAATATAATGAAAATAAAACAATTTAAAACTTTGGGGCTAGATATTGCTATTATCTTCCCAGAGATTCTGCACCTGGGATCTACTGTCTTTTTATCAATAGAGGAGATTTGCAAGTGTCTAAGAGGTGTTAAAGACACAACAGCACCCAGCTAAGGCTTTCTCCAGAGTCAGGATAACTATAAAGGAAACTGCTGTCACATTGTCACATTATCTGGCTGGATACTGTTTGAAACTGTTTGTGGGTGAATTAAACACATCTCCAGCCCCCCTCCTTGCCATCCAAACACACTCTGGGAAACTGAGTTGGAGACTTGTAAACTTTCTTCCTGTCCCTGGGTCCCAGTCACCTGCACTCTTCGCCCTCCAGCAGCTTGCGGTAGGTGGCGATCTCAATGTCCAGGGCCAGCTTCACGCTTAAAAGCTCCTGGTACTCGCACAGCATCCGTGCCAGCTCCTCCTTGGCCTGGTGCAGGGCGCCCTCCAGCTCATCCAGCTTGGCCCTGGCATCCTTGAGGGTGCAGTCCCCCCGCTGCTCAGCGTCGGCGATGGCCGTCTCCAGGTTGGCACACTGGGGTCAGAAGGTAGCATTTCCCCCTGAGTTCCTTCCTGGGCCTCACCTCACCTCTCCCATGCTCACAGCGGTTGAGCCCTCCTCTGTCCTGCCCCACGTCCTAGAGCAGAGACCCAGCCACATCCAGGTAGAATCCCATCAACCTGGGACTTGGGGGCTTGTTACACTGGGCCCCACAGCTTTATAAAAAAATCTGCAATTGTTCCAAACTTCAGATGGGAGCTAAGGATGGGGGATGAGAACAGGGCCTCTGTTTGAGGAAGGGGGTTCTGAAATGGAGGTTCAGGAGAAGGAGGGGGCAGGGGTACTAAGCAGTTTACCCCTCTCTTAGGAGTGAGTAAGGAACACTCCAGCCCCCTTCACCTGCTTCTTCACACTCTCGATCTCCGAGCGCAACCTCTGGATGAGACGGGTCAGCTCTGAGATCTCATTTTTGGTGTGTTTCAGGTCATCCCCGTGCCGGCCAGCCACCAGCTGCAGCTCCTGGAACTAGAGGAAAAGGAACCAAAACAAATACACTGAATCAGGGCCTGGCTGGGCTCAGCCTGCTACAGACACTGTGCCTGCACTTGCAGAGCCTGGCAGAGGTGGGTCCAGGTCCCCCGCTGCACCAAGTCTATCAGCAGCCCCCCATTCAAATGTTGGTCCATTGCATTTGCTTGCCTTAAGCACGACGGAGCTCATGGATGGTTAGAATTGGCCATAGGGACTGTTGAATGTCTCATGCTCTCCACATGCAACTTGACAACACGCAACTCAATTGTGGCTTTCCTCTGCCTGTCGTCCTTCAAAGTCAAGGTCAAATTCAAACTCTTACATGGCATCCAGGGGCACATTTCTCTCTGCCTTTGACTAACATCTATCCAACTCCCCAGCTGGGCCAAACAGTCCCACAGTTCCCCCAGATGTCCCATGTGCTCTTGTGTCTCTGAGTCTTTGCCTGAGCCTCTCCCCTGATGTGAAAAACCCTCCCCCATCCATCCTCCTTTTTCTCTAGCTACCTCCAACTTAGCCAGTGCAGAATTACTTCCTCTGTGAGGCCTTCCGTGATGTCCCAATTGGGTGCAATTCTATTCCATTGCTCCTGGCACACCAGTCCATAGGTCTCCCCACACTGTGCTGTATTGTGAACACATGTCTCCATGTGTTCGCTATCAGACTCAAAATGAATAGATGGCAGGGACTTTTTCTTTTAATTTTGAATTTCCCGTACCTAGCACGGTGCCTGGTTGGTGCTCAAAATAAGTCTGATGAATGAATGAGTGAGCCAATGAGCTGTCCATCTGGATCTTCTGTGACTCCCTCCCCTCGATACCTTAGCTGGGCCCCAGCCCACAGGCAGTTTTGCTGGGCTGAAATGGAGGGAGGGATTAGCATGGAGGAATATTTTGTGTGTATGATGGGGTTGGATTCAGCTACACCCCAACACTACTGGCCATGAATTTTGGGTCATATGCTAATTTGGAATTATTTCTGCCTTTGATGTCATCTATTAAACAGTCACAAAGAGTGCTTCACTTCTACTCAGAATGCAGCTCAAGGGAAACATGAAACTGAGACCCTTCCACACTCTGGAGGTGATGTACTGCTCTGCCTCTGTCCCTGGGCACTCCACCCCAGCATGGCCCAAGAGTTAGGATTGTTCCTAAAGATGCCAAGTTCTCCAAGGCAGAGAAGACACAGGGGCCTCTCTCTTCAGTCCTTGTGTTTTATCTTTGGTGCCAACCCTGAACAAGGGGTCTTCTCCCACTTCTCTGCAAGACTCTCTGAGCAGGATGCCTCCCTACACGCTGGTTCTGACACCAGGCAGCCTCGTTCTGAGACAAACAGGTGAGCCTCCTCCTGCCATTCCGCTGTCAAGCCACCCAAAGCCCTCGGAGTAAATGCTTCTTCCCCAGAGTCACCTGATTTTCTGCCTGAATGCAGTGGCATTTGAAGTCAGTCACCTAGATTCCGATCTAGCTACGTCACTTGCCAGCTATTGCCTTTGATAAGTAGCTTGAATTCCCCGGGCCCTACCTTCTCCATCTTTAAAAGGGAATCATCAAAATCAGCAATCATATACTCTTATGATTCTGGCCATTCCTGACCCTAGCTTGCAACAGTAATGTGGAAGGCTCTGGAGACCGAGGAATTCAGTTTGAATCTTTACCAAGAAGCTCTAGCCTATGTCTCCTAGACCTTGAAAGCCTTCCTCCTCCTCCGCTGCAGGCTAGCAAGGAGGCAGGGAGAGGAATGAGATAAGATCTCTGGAGAGTGTGGATTCCCTTGAGAAAGAGCCTGATAAACAGCAAGGAACAATTGGGAAGTTGTCATCGTGATCTGAGAAAGGAAATTATCTAAAGAATCACTTCCCACCCACTACCATTAGGGGAGTTAAGATCTGAGGACTCAAACTTCTTCTTTATCCTTGGAATTGCACTTGAATGAAAAGGTAGAAGTTACTTGATTCCAGATGACACTGAAGAGACCCCCTCATTTATGATAATTAGCGAGGGAGCTGAGATGCTAACTACGCATGTTGCCCCTCCCCTCCAGACAGAACTCTCCATCTCCAGGAAGTTGTTTCTGACCTGCCTCTCTTGGTGCTAGTTCCTCGATCTGGACTCTGTTTGCACCACATTCACCTGCACTCAGTTGAGTGCATCCTCCAGGGGTCCTGTCCATCTGGGTGGGTCCCAAGGACAGAGTTGTGTCTTCTCCTCCCCTCTGTCTTCCCCCAGTGCCCAGGACAGTGCTGCACTCTTAGAAAGCTGTGAGCCACCACAGTAGGTCATGGGGCAGACAAGACAGAGTCTGGAGCAAAGGGCTGTGCACACGTGACTCCAGGGAGTTGTGCAGCCTTACTTTGGTCTGGTACAGGGCCTCGGCCTCGGCCTTGCTCTTCCGGGCGATCTCCTCGTACTGGGCGCGGACCTCAGCAATGATGCTGTCCAGGTCCAGGTTCCGGTTGTTGTCCATGGACAGGATGACGGACGTGTCGCTGATGTGGGACTGGATCTGAGCGATCTCCTGCAGGGGAAACGAGGAAGCATGAAATGACTTCTGTGACCAGAGAAAGGTGCCAAGGAGGTGGCCCTGTCACAGAGGGATGGCCCTAGACTATACCACACAGATGTCAGCTGCACTCCCCGAAGCTTGTAAGAACAGAGCTCACAGCCCAGAGAGTCCAATACCACATCTGAAAACTGCTGAGTGGGTTTGAAGCAGTTCAGGAAGAAAACAGCCCCTACGTCTGTCCCCTGAAACAGGACAGGAGTTGGGAAAGTAGAGGGCAACAGCCTGGCCGCCACACACGGGTGTGGAAAAAGAAGGTGCATGGCCCAAGTGTCCAGGACCTAACGACAATGAGGTAGGAAATCCAACAGGAACTTCAACTCCTTCCCCACTGCAGAGAGTGGCGGGGGGAGTAGGGGTGGTTCTTTGGAACTCAGGGGCACAGTGGTGAGCTTAGGAGCCAAGAGGCTGTGGCACACACAACACAGGCTCTCTTGAGTGCTTGGCCAATAGGTTGAGGCTTGAAACCAGATGAGCATAGAGAAGATAGAAGGGGTATGAGGACTTCCTACCTCTATCCCTGGGGATTCCTGCCCAAGACCCCAGGAAACATCCCCACCCGCAGAGAGAAGAGAGGCAGGAATGAGAATAAGCTTGGCTGAAGTTCAGTAGAAACCCCCTGAGGACTCTGGTTTCCTGAAGGAAATGAAAACAGGACATCTGCAGGGCAGTCAGGGATGAATGGGGCACCAGGATAGATGGCCTCTCCCACCTTTGATCTACAAATTTCTTAGCACCCCAGGGCTGGAGGTGCCCTGGACTGCTGAAGTTACCGATAAGTAAGAAACTGTTCATCACATATCTGTCCTTCCAGAAGACAGAGCTGGAGGTGGGGCAGAGGGAGCCTTACCCCCTCGTACAGGCACTTGAAAAACTTGATTTCTCCGTCCAGGGCATCCACCTTGGCCTGCAGCTCCACTTTGCTCATGTACGCCGCATCCACATCCTGTGGAGAATCCACATACCCCCGACCTCACCTTCTTCAAGCCCAGACAGGCCTCTCCAGTGAACTGACAGCCGCAGGCTCTGCCCTCGCTAGCTGCCCATGAATGGACTTGAGATCCAAGAGGCAGGTACCTGCCTTCCAGCCACAACTCACTGTCAGACTCACTGCAAAACCTGGGGCAGGTTTCTCATGCCTCTGGAATGCCTTCTGCCTCTATTTCTCAGAGACGGTGTGGGACTCTATACCCAACTCAGCCGGTCATTCAGCCAACAGAGGGAGCCAAGGGCAGCCATGGCAATTTGCCAGAAACTAGCAGAGTTGGAAGGCAAACCTGCAGCCCCTCCCAAAGTCTGTCCTGTTCCCCAGCCAAAGTGGACATGAGCTGGGACTGACCATCCATGTCTAGATCCCTGCCCACAGACAAAGTGCTGTGTGCAAAACCAACACCCAGGTGTCCCAAGATGTCCCAAGTAGCAAGCCCTGCATCTCCTCCTTCAGCACGTGGGCTCCAGGCAATGCAGACCTCAGTCACTCCTCTCTCTTACTGTAGCACTCGCTGCTGGGGACTGGAGGCCACCCACGCACCCTCCTCACCTTCTTAAGCACCACAAATTCATTCTCAGCAGTTGTGCGCTTGTTTATTTCTTCTTCATACCTGCAGGGAAAGCATCACAGGAAAGCATCACAATGAGCAGGGCATGTGTGTCTGTGTGTGCGTGTGTGTGTATACATCCTCACAGTGAGATGAGAAAAGAAATACTCATATGCCTTTAAGAGGCATTAGTCTACACCTTTGCAAGCCCATCCAAATACTCCAGGACTCTGGCCAGAGGTGTAGACTGGGTTATGAAGTAGCCTGGGTGGTTTGAGGTCTGATTTCCTCTGATGCCTGAGAAGTGAATAGTTCTTCCTCTTCCCACTCAGTATCTGAATCACAGAAGCATGCCAGATGTCCCTTTCAGCCATGATTCTTCTGTCAATCCTGCTGCCTGACACCCTACCAACAACTCCCCTCCATCCCTAGGCAGGGGTCCCGAGGAAGCCAGAACTATCCCCCAGGGGAAAAAGAAGGCACATGGCCCAAGTGTCCAAGACCTAAAGGCAATGAGGGAGGAAACCCAAAAGGAACTCCAACTCACTTCACTCCTAAGTGGTAAGCTTAGGAGCCCAGAGGTTGTGGCACACACAACATAGTCTCTCTTGAGTGGGGAGCAGGAAGGAGCATGACAAAGAGCGGATCGCCTGCCAGGACAGCCCTGACACTGCCCAAGAAGCTAGCTATCCACTGTCCAGTCTGCCTCATTGCCCATAGAAGGCTCTCATCTTGCCAGATCAGATGAACTCAGTACCTCTGAGGCCAGAGGCAAACGTCCCAGTGCCCACTGGGAAAGCCTCGCCCCGGGAGGCAGCCCAGCCTGGAGCGGTGTCCTGCTCACCTCTTCTTGTAGTCCTCCACCACTTCGCGCACGCTTCTCAGCTCCGAGTCCAGCCTCACCCTGTCCCCGGACAGCGTCTCCAGCTGCTTCCGCAGGTTGCTGATGTAGCCCTCGAGGATGGGCTCCAGGTTGTTCTTGCAGTTGTTCAGGTCCAGCTGCTGCAGCAGCTCCCACTTGGTCTCCAGCACCTGGTTCTGCTGCTCCAGGAACCGCACC
>CAUYLG010056985.1:0-27426 GCA_963573385.1 Cacajao melanocephalus | reverse complement strand
GTCGATGGCCACATCCCTGAATGTCACTGATCCCTGAAATCACAAACACATGTATTATGGTAAAATTGAAGAAAATTGTTTCAAGATGAAAGGAGAGGAAGTAAAGGACTGAACTGTAAGAAAGGAGCAATATGGAAATTCTCAGAGTGCCTACACATTCTTTAAGAATCCTGCTGCTGGCCTGGCATGGTGACTCATGCCTGTAATCCCAGTACTTTGGGAGACCAAGATGGAAGGACCACTTGAGCCCAGGAGTGTGAGAACAGCCTGGGCAACATAATGAGACACATCCCGTGTAAAAAAAAAAAGAAGAAGAAGAAGTAACTGGCGTGGTGGCATGTGCCTGTAGTCCCAGCTACTTGGGAAGCTAAGGTGGGAGTATCACTTGAGCCTCGGGCTTCAGCACTGCAGCAAAGTGTCATCACACTGCTGCACTCTGGTCTGGGCTATAGAGTGAGGCCTTGTCTCAAAAAAAAAAAAAAAAAAAAAAAGGTAGCGTGCGTAAAATCGAGGAATGCTCTTAATCCTCAAGCTCATTATGGTATCAGATGATAACAAAAGTATTTTTCTTGTCATGACAAATGATTTTTATAAGCTGCATAAAATTCAATAATAACTGACATATTAGATTTAATCATTTTTTTCTATTTGTATATTTAAGATGGTCAGTCTCTAAGGTTTTCCCCAATTCAGAGAATTTGTAATCACCAACCACTTGTGCCCTGAATAATCTCCCTGTTACTGCCCACTGTCCTCACTGATCGCTTTCCTAAACGGCTCATAAAGCAGATCACCTTGTCACACTTGCAGACTGAGGCCACTCACTATGGAATTCTACCTTAGCTGCCTGGAAAGCTCCAGTTTGTGGAGAAGTTTCAAGGTGTCAAATGCGACAATCATCCGTAACTTATCAAACCCACAAGACCGTGTTTTCCTGTGGGGACCGACTTATCCAATGTTCCAACATTCTTCCTGACCAAGGACTGAGCACAGAGCACAGACTGAATAACCTGCTCCAAGAAAACATAAAAGCGAGTAGGAAAACAGAGGTACAAATAGGAAGAGCACTGATCTTTACTTTTTGGTCCCAACCTTCACTGTAATGGGACAAACTGGGGTGTAAAATAGTGGATCCTTAGGTAAGAAGTTTCAGGTTAAATAGTAACAATCACCTAACCTGAAAATCACCATATTTCAAGAAGAAGAGAGAAATCCCAACTTACATGGACCATGTTTTTAGAATTACAAAATTGGTCAATCTTCCTTGGGCTTCTCCCCCGGAAAACAACAACAAAAAGGCCATAAGTCAGGCTGTGTCTCAATGCTCCCAAAGCACTGAAGCAAATAACTATTTTATCCTTCATTCCTATTTCTCAACTACCTCTGCTGACACACACACTTCCAACCCTCTCCCATCACTCCCCTTTTTCCTGAACATACCCTTTCACAAATAAACTGGCAGTGAACAGGTGGAGTGTGGATGAAACTAAGCTCTCGCCTAAATTCCAGGGAACCTGCGGCACTAGTATGAATGCACAGCACAGGCATTTCTGTCTTGAAGTTGCTCAAAAGGCACTCCAGCAGGAAGGCTTCCAACCAGTCCTCCACTCTTAGGATACCTACCTTGGCCTAGGACTGGGCCTCTGATCCTGCTGTAAGCAATCTTCCTGCCCTAGTCTCACCTTTCAGAGCTGAGAAGGGATCATATCATCCAAACCAGAACCTCTTTGTGAAGTCAGGAGTGAGTGCAGTGGGGCAAGGCATGAAAGCTGGAAAGGATATAGAAGGAATTGCATGACCAGTGGTCAGCGTTCTGAGTTCAGCAAAAGCCAGCTGGTTAAGTACAGTTCAGAACATCCATGTAATAGAATATGAAGTAATCATTAAATGTTCGAGACATACAACTAACAGAAAAATCAGGTTACAAAATAGGATAGACAATATGATTACATTTGTAAAATATATGAATATAAAAATATTTTTAAAAAGACTAATAGACATCAATACAAAAAAAATTTAGGCAAGTATATGCATGCTAACAGTATTTATCTCTGTATCATAGCCCCAATTTTCTTCTTTTTGCTTAAAAGTACTTCATAAGTGTGACTATGCACAGGCATTAACTTGGAATATATAATTATATTCACATGTATAGATACATACACCTATATGTATCTATATACATAACACTCTACCACTTGAGTCTAGTATGATTTGCTTAGTAATTTCCATAAACACTTAGTTTATATAAGATTATTTACAGTATCATTCCAGGTATCACAATCTTTTGATTCTAGACCAAGGTTTCTCTCACCCTAGGCACTACTGACATATTCTGCTGAATAATTCTTTGTTGGGGCTGTGGGGAAAGCTATCCTGTGCCTGGTACAATGTTCAGCAACATCCCTGACCTCTGTCTGCTAGATCTAAGTAGCACCCTCCCCCACAGTATGACAACCAAAAGTTTCTAAACGTCACCCCAGCTGAGAACCAATGTTCTATCTAGGTACAATGTTCAGCAACATCTCTGACCTCTGTCTGCTAGATCTAAGTAGCACCTT
Source organism: Cacajao melanocephalus (assembly GCA_963573385.1). Lineage (NCBI taxonomy): Eukaryota > Metazoa > Chordata > Mammalia > Primates > Pitheciidae > Cacajao > Cacajao melanocephalus. The sequence goes on along the minus strand of CAUYLG010056985.1, from coordinate 24,865 downwards.
CCCCCACAGTATGACAACAGAAAGTTTCTAAACATCACCCCAGCTGAGAACCAATGTTCTATCTAGACCAATGGATCCAAACCTCATGGGTCACATACTCTTGCAATAGTCTTATGAAATGACATATTATTTCTTCCTCTAAAACCCACATTTATTAATTTCTATAATGCTTCAATATTTTATTTTAAGAGCCTGTGGTCCCCAAGATAATAAGTGGAGTTACAGGAACTCAGGTTAAGAATTTCAGTCCTACATTCTTTACAGAAATAGAAAAAAAAATCCTAAAATTTGTATAGAACCACAAAGAACCCCAAATAGCCAAAACAATCTGGAGCAAAAAGAACTAAGTTGGAGGCATCAAACTACCTGACTTCAATATATACTACAAAGCTATAGTAACCACAACAGCATGGTACTGACACATAGACCAACGGAACAAAATAGAGAGCCCCAGAATAAATCCATACATTTACAACCAACTGATTTTTGAGACAGGTGCCAAGAACATACAATAAGGAAAAGACAGTCTCTTTGATACATACTGTTGTGAAAACTAGTCATACACAGAAGAATGAAACTAGACCCTTATCTCAAACCATATACAAAAATCAACTCTAAATGGATTAAAGACTTAAATGTAAGAACCCAAACTATGAAACAAATAGACAAAAATGCATGGGAAAAGCTCCATGGCGTTGATCTGGGTAATTTTTCTTTTTGGAAAAGATGTCAAAAACACAGGCAACAAAAGCAAACATAGGCAAATGAAATTCCATCAAGCAAAAAAAGGTTCTGCACAGCAAAGTGAAGAGATAATCTACAGAATGAGAGAAAATATTTGCAACCATATATCTGATATGGGGTTAATATCCAAAATATGTGAGGAAGGCAACTCAACAGCAAGAAAACAACCCAATTTAAAAATAGGCAAAGGACCTGATAAACACATCACAAAAGAAGACATATAAATGGCAAATAGAAGACATATAAATGGCAAACAGTATATGAAAAAATGCTTAACTTCACTAATCATCAGGGAAATGAAAATTAAACCTACAATAAGATATCACTTCATATGTGTTGGGGTGGCTACTGGAAAGACAAAAGTTAACAAGTGTTTGTGAGAATGTAGAGAAAAGGGAATACTTGCATGCTGTAAGTGGGAATGTAAAGTGACACAGACATTATAGAAAACAGTATGGAGGTTCTTCAAAAAATTAAAAATAAAACTACCATATGATTCAGTAATCCCACTATTGGATATGTATCCAAAGGAAATGAAATCCATGTCAAAGTGACATCTGCACACCCATGTTTATTGCAGCACTATTCACAATAGCCAAGATATGGAATCAATCTAAGTGTCTATCAATGAATGACTGGATAAAGATAATGTGGTATATGCAGGCATATATACACAATGGAACAGTATTTAGCCATAAAAAGGGAAATTCTGTCATTCGCAACAACACAGATGAACCTGGAGAACATCATCTTAAGTGAAGTAAGCCAGGCACAGAAAGACACATGATCTTACTCATCAGTGGAATCTAAAGAATGTTTATATAGGCCCGGGGCAGTGGCTCACACCTGTAATCCCTGCACTTTGGAAGGGCAGATCACCTGAGTTCCGGAGTTCGAGACCACCCTGGCCAACATGGCAATCACTTTCTGACTCCTGAAAGCCTCACAGAGGAATGGAAATCACCCAACCATCTCCATTCTTCCCTGCTTTGAAAAGGAGGCCTGTAAAGACAATCAGATACCTGGTGTGTGATTCCATAGACTAATCTTACCAAAGCAGACTCTAAAATAAAGCTTTAATGTACACATCTGGAGGTCTATTTTTATAACAGCTTAGAAGAAGAGAGCGCACAGGAAAGTGTGAACGATTTGCCAAATGGTTCTGTAAATATTAAGTGGAAAGTTGGGGGGGCTCGCTGGGAGGCGGCAAGATGGGAGGGAGCAAGAATCAATTTGCATATTCTCCTGAAATTCACTGAAAATTTACAGGAACTTCTATATTCTAAAATAAAAAACGCGTATCTTAAATACAAAGCACAAGCTCACTGTTGACTTTTAAGTGTGCAACAATAACGCTACCATCCTCCTTCCGGTCCTTCTTTTGGATAATTGTACGACTGGGAAAGGATATGGTAAGCGTGAGGCTCCAGGCTTTTCCTGGAGCGCAGACTAAGTTTGAAACTTCCAGGGCCACAACTTCCCTCACTTCTTACGAAATGAGAAGGAAATAAAAGGAGGAGGAATCGGTCCGAGTTCAAAGCTGGTTCCTGAGGACAGAGGTCTGAGGGACGCTGGGTTCTCAATAGGTAGCTGCCCTTCTGGGGGACCTTCAAGAGGCAGTTTCAGTTCTCAGATCCCCACCCCGAGCCCCGATCTGCACCTTCTTGTGGAAAGCTTCATTCTCGGCTCAATATCTGACCTCCCTTGCTGGGGCCATTCCTCTGCTGCAGCCCCCGCAGCTGTGAAGGGGAAAGACCGAGGAAGCAACAGGAGCCTAGAGCCACCAGCACAGTGACACTCACACAGCCCCAGCAAAACGCGCTGCGTCCACACGCCCTTCCGGTCCTGTGCACAGGGCCTCATGCATACGCTCACACAGTCCCCTCCGTCACTCATGATGGCACAGGCTCCTCTCCTCTGCTTCCCGCGCACACGCGCGCCTGGGGATCCGGCAGATCCTGTCTGCGCCCCAGGTTCCTCCTCTGAGGGCCTCCCTCTCACCCACCCATACTGCCGGGTCTGTCAGGATCGAGTCCCAGTCCACGGAGACCTCCCGCAGCCACCGATTTCTTCCTAGGAAGGCCTTATCCCACTACGTCGTCGACCCCCACCCCGTGACCGGAAGTGGAACCGTTAATTCCGGTGCGGTGCCCTCTGGGAAATATAGTCCTGAGCAGAAAGAACCTCAGAAGCCTTGAGCGCTAGTCTATTCAGGTGGATCACACCATACGTCGAGGGCTCCTAAAAGAGCCAAGCCTAATGGATTTGTGGGAGTTCCAGACCGTGCACAGGTTGCTGCTACGGGCGAGGATCCCCATCTGTGAGGAGAGTTGCTCTTCTTGGTGCGTCAGTGTAAGTTACCTTTTCTCTCCATGGAGTAAAATGCAAATGAGCAGAACTTTTAAAGAAGAATTCAAAGTTAAATTATGTCAAGATGTAGCTGCTTGGACTCAGATCCCAACATAGGCTTCCACCTTGTACTGTTTGAAGGGGACTTAGGATAAATTTGAAAAGCTTGAACTAAAGAAATGGTTGATTTTATACTAGAAGAGGAAATGTGGTTTAATTGAGAGATTTCAGAATCAAATGTACTGGATTCTTCAAGACAATGTTCCTGCTATCTCGACAGAAAAAACGTGATTCAGGACGGCATGGAAACGGATAAAAGTACACAGAAAATTCCTTACCTTATCTTGAAGGATGAATAATTAACACATTTTCTTAAAATAGTCTAAACAAATGCAAATGGGGGCTTGTTTGTTGTAGGAAAAGCCTGATTTCACTGTGGTAATCTAGCAATATTGAACTTTCAAAATCATTTTTGTACTTTGCTATGCTATGTAAGGAGGAAACATGGAATAATAAAGAGCAAAATGTCTTTTGATTCCCAACTGTGACAGAAAACAACAAGATAATAATCTTAACTGTATCAATGATCACATTAAATGTAACTGGTCTAAACACCTTAACTTAAAAAGATTGTCAGGTTGGATTTTTTTTTTTTAAAGTCAGACCCAAATACATGCTACCTACAGGTAATACTTTAAGTATAAAAGCACTAATAGGTTATGAGTAAAGGACGGAAAATATATATACCATCCTAACACTAGTCAAAAGAAAGCTGGAGTGGCTGTATTAAAAACAAAGTGACTTCAACACAAAGACTATATCAGGGATAAAAAAGTTACATCATAGTGATGATGAAGACAGTTCATCCAGTGGAAGGAAGAAATCTAAATTATGCTCTTAATATAGCTTCTAAGTATGTGAGTAAAAACGTGTTAGATCAATAAGGTGACAGACAAATCCACCATTATAATTAGACATTTCAACGTATCTCTCTTGGTAATTGATAGAACAAACACAGAAAAGCAACAGGGTATAGATTATTTGAACAACATATTAACCTGCTTGATCTCATTTACACTTGTGGAACACTCTTCTCAAAGACAATAATATTTATCTTATGTGCACAGGGGACACTTACCAGCATAGGCCATATTCTGGCTCAATACCCAAGTCACACAAAGTATGTTCTTTGACAAAAATGGAATTAAATTAGAAATCAGTAACAGCTCACTATATAATATACTGTCCAAAGTAGTAAAAATTTGAAAATGTATGAATACTAGGATAATTGAAATTATATAAAGGAGTAGAATGTCTAGTAAAAAAGAAAAGAAATTATATAATGTTTGAACATTTTATTTATGGATCATAATTTTATGTTATATCCAAAAGTGTTAACAAAAACATATTTACATTAAAACAACATTTTTGTGGTAAGAAAAAAATTTTAAACTATTTTCTAAACTTTAAAATAAAGAGAAGCAGAGTAATTATTTTTGGTATATATTCCAATACTTTAATCAATTTCTTAACTAGTATTACTATATTTTTAAGGACATTTTTTCAATGTGGTCTATTATTTTTAAATTTTGATGAAATTGTATACAATCTTCAATGTTGGACTTTATGGTTAATAAACTTGTAGCTATCTTCAAATGACACTTCTCTGAACACGATACTTTTTAAATTGAGATATATGCCTGCATATACTAAGATAATCAGAAGTCTTACAATATATCCAATGAAATAGAAGATATCCTGATGAGTATTGTGAATATGGAATATTAGACTGCAAATATTTTAGCAGCTAATGCATTTGGCCTCCACAGTACATTCTAATTTTTTTGCCACTTAGTCTAGGCAGGGTACATTTTAAAAAAATTATTCCTAAAGCCAAACAAATTGGCCCAATTTATGATACCTTTGAATGTTAAGCCAAATTTAAGTGTTCCAGAAACATAAGCCTTCCCAATTGCATTACATTCTAACACAAATTGTAAATTTATCCAGTTAAAAATGGGAGCACCATCAAAAGACTACAGTCATAGCTGAAGAAGTTCCTATGCAAAATTGAAGAATTTCAAAATTAAATCCTGTATACAATATGTTATTTCATGACTTAATTCATTCAGTTTCTTCCTTAATTTGTAGGACTAAATCCCGTTGTCTTCATGTTGGTAAGTTCTGATAACTGAAATTCAGTTGAATTTTTTTTTTTTTTTTTTTTTTTGAGACGGAGTTTCGCTCTTGTTACCCAGGCTAGAATGCAATGGCGCAATCTCAGCTCTCCGCAACCTCTGCCTCTTGGGTTCAAGCAATTCTCCTGCCTCAGCCTCCCGGGTAGGTGGGACTACAGGCGCGCACCACCATGTCCAGCTAATTTTTGTATTTTAAGTAGAGATGGGGTTTCACCATGTTGACCAGGATGGTCTCGATCTCTTGACCTTGTGATCCACCCGCCTTGAATTTCTATATTGAATAGGAGTGAGGATAGATGATATCACTGTTTTGTGCCAAATCAATACAATTTTAACCAAATGGTTAAAGAACAAATAAAAAGAGGATTTAGAAAATATTTTAAATACAAATAAAAGCACGTTACTAAAGTTTGTGAGATGCTTACTCCTCAGAAAAATGTATAGCTCTACATGCCTATAAAAAGGAGGAAAGATGTCAAATCAATGACATAACTGTATACATTAGGAATTAGAATATGAAAAACAGGAAAAAAAATGAAGTCAGGAGAAGGAAGGAAATAATAAAGACAAAAATAGGGTTAGATTAAATAGAAAATGGAAAAATAATAGAGAAAATTTACAAAATTAAAAGTTGATTCTTTGAAAAGGTAAAAAAAAAAAGTGGCAAAACTATAGCAGGACTGAACAAGAAAAAAAAGAAAAGATCACAAACACTAAAGTTGGAGTTGAAAATGGAAACTTTACTAACCTTACAGAAATGAAGATGATTATACAAGAATATTATAAATAATTGTATATCAACAAAATAACCTAACTGGAAAAGAAAAATTCCTAGAAACACACAAACTATCACTGACTCAAGAAAAAATAGAAAATCTTAACAGGAGTGATGTTAGCAAGATGGCAGAATGGGACTTTCCAGCACTTAGCTCTCACAGAAACATCAATTTAAACATCAGTCTATGCATAAACAAACTTTCACAGGAGCTAAAGAATCCAAGTAGCTCACTCAGAGGGGATGGGAATGAAGCAGCTAGTAGACAATTGTCTCAGAGATAGCACAAATGTTGGATTTAGCAAAGACCTGAAAGCAGCTATTTTAATTTTGTTCAAATAACTAAAATAAGCCATATGTAAACAATTTAAGGAATATGACAATAATGTCCTGCCAATCAGAGACTATCAATAGAGAGGTGGAAATTATTACTGCAATGGAAAAACCAAGTAGAAATTCTAGAGTTGAAAAGTACAATAACTGAAATGAAAAAATCACTAGAAGAACTCAATAGCAGATTTAACCTGAAAAAATAATTTGTAAGCTTGAAAATAGGCCAATAAAATTGTGCAGTCTGAAGAACAGAAAGAAAAAAAGAAGCAATAAAAATGAAGAAAGCCTCAGAGACATGTAGTACATCATGAAAAACACCAGCATACATATGAGAGGAGGGACCAGAGGGAAAGAAAAAGGAATAATGCTTGAAAAATAATGACCAAACTCTTTGCAAAGTTGATCACACACACACACACACACCCGTACACTTACTGTACAAGAATGTGAACACACTTCAAGAGAACTGCAGATAAAGACTGAAAGCATTTGTTGCTAGCAGACTTTGCTAATAAGAAATATTAAATTTCTTTAGGATGAAAGGTAACACCAGATGGTAACTTGAATCCACACAAAGAAACAATGAGCAGTGATTAAAGTCATTACATAGGTAAATAAAAGATAATATATACTTTTACCCTTTTAATTTAACTGATTAAAGATAACTGCATAAAACCATACAATTATATTGTTTTGTTCATAATGTATAAAGTTGTCATTTGTGTCACCTTTGTATTACTATGATAGCACAAAAGGGGAGGAAGGGATCTATATTGCAGCAAACTTTCTATATACTATTGATATTATTTAATTTATTTTGATTAAAATTTTATTTCTAATTTTTTGTGGAGACAGGGTCTCACTATATTGCCCAGGCTGGTCTTGAACTCCTGGCCTCAGGCAATCCTCCCACCTCAGCCTCCCAGAGTTCTGGGATTACAGGTGTGAGCCACCATGCCTGGTGACTGTTGATATTATATTAGTAACAATCTCAATTAGATTTTTAAAGGTAAGATGTATGTTAGGTTCTTTTAAAGCTGAAAATATGGAAAACAAAAGGATGGAAAAAGATTCAAATAGATACCATACAAATGGTGATCAGAAGAGAACAGGAAAGGTTAATATTTCCATCAGACAAAATAGACTTTTAAAATGTTACTAGAGGAAAAGAGGGACATTTTTTCATGACAAAAGGGTGAGTTAATCAGAAAAATAAAACTACAATGAACATATATGTTCCTAAAAACAGGAGACTACATACATGAAACAAAAACTGACAAAACTGAAGGGAGAAAATGACATTTCAACAATAGAAGTTGAAGATTTCAACACTCTATTCTCAAAAATTTTAACCACTACACAGAAAATCTGCAAGGATATAGAAGATTTAAACAACACTACCAACTAGTCTGACTTAACTGATATTTATTGAACCCTCAACTGATAATAAAATATATACTCAACATGCAACATTTTCTAAACTAAATAATATACTAGACCATATAGCAAATCGTAATAGTTTTAAAAAATAAGTCATGCTAAGTAAATTATCTGACCACAATGAAATTAAATTAGAAATAAAAAACTGAGGAAATTTTGGAAATTCAAAAATATTTTGAAATTATTCAACACATTGCTAAATACTCCATGTATCAAAGAATACATTATAAGAGAAATTATAATGTATTTTTTAATTTTACTTCTTAAAAATAGATATGGGATCTGGCTATGTTGACCAGGCTGGTCTCAAACTTCTGGCCTCAAGCAATGCCCCTATCTCAGCCTCCCCAAATGCTAGGATTACAGGCATGAGCCACCACACCTTGCCTACAATGTATTTTTAATAAAAACAAAAAGTTTTTGAAACAGCTAAACATGTTTTTAGTGAGAAATTTCTAGCTTTAAATGCCTATAGCGCTAGAAAAGAACAAAGATCTAAAATCATTTGCTAGACTTTACCAATGAAGCCATCTAGTCCTTGGCTGTTCTTCATTATGAGGTATTGGATTACTATTCAGTCTCCTCACTGGTCATAGGTATGTTCAGATTTTCCATTTCTTCCTGATTGTCTTAGTCATGTGTGTGTTTCTAGGAATTTTTCCACTTTGTCTAGGTTATCCAATTTATTGACATACAACTGTTAAAAGTACTCAAATGATACTTTCCATTACTATACAATTCATAGGAATGTTCCCTGTTTTATTTCTGATCCTAGTTACTTCAGTTTTCTCTTAATCAACTAGCTAATGGTTGACAATTTTGTTGAACTTTTCAAAGAATTAACACTTAGTTTTACTAATTTTCTCCATTTTTATTCTCTAATGTTAATCTCTAATATTTTTCTTTCCTTCTACTAGCTTCAAATTTAGTTTCTTCTTTTCTAGTTTATAACAACTTAGCATGAAGCTAAGTTGATGACTTGAAATCTTTTATCTTTTTTAATGTAAACACTAACAGCTATAAAATTACCTGAACACTGCTTTTGCTGCATCCCATAACACAACACAATTATGAATATATTGTATTATATAATTGCTTTTAAAATCTATTAAGAGAAGAGAGTAAAAGAAATGTGCATTTATGCTGCCTTTTATAATTACCTTTTTTGTTTGTTTGATTTGGGGATAGAGTCTCACTTTGTCACCCAGGCTAGAGTACAGTGGAACTATATCAACTCTGTAACCTCTGCTTTCCAGGTTCAAGCAATTCTGCTGCCTCTGCCTCCTGAGTAGCTGGGACTACAGATGCACATGACCATGCCCAGCTAATTATTGTATTTTCAGTAGAGACGGGGTATTTCCATGTTGGCCAGGCTGGTCTCAAACTCCTGACCTCAGGCAATCTTCCTGCCTCGGCCTGCCAAAGTGCTTTGTTTACAGGCATGAGCCACTGCACCCGGCTATAATTATCTTTAATTAAAAATATTAATTTTTTTCTTTCTTAAAATGCAATTTTGAATTTTCATATGGATTTATTTGCTTCAGCTTGAGTAACTCTCTTTGCAATTTCTTATATGGTAGATCTAGGAAGGGCTTCATTTTACCTTTATTTTTGAAAGATACCATTACCAGGAATAAAATTCATGGTTGACAGAGCTTTTGTCCTTTGAGTACTTTCAGTATATCATCCCACTGCCCTCCATTGTTTCTGATGAGAAGTCTGCTGTTAATTATTGGGGTACCCTTGTGACACACAGTTTTTCTCTTATAGCTTTCAACATTTTCTTTCACTTTTAGCATTTTTACTATGATGTGTCTGTTTGTGGACATGTTTGCATTCATTCTATTTACATTTGTTGAGATGATTGCATGTATAATGTTTATTCAACAAATTGTGGGTGTTTTTAGCCATTATTTCTTTGAATATTTTTGTGCTTCTCTTTCTCCTCACTTTCTGGTATTCTCATTACATGTATGTTGGTGCACTTAAAGGTGTCCTAAATTTCTCCGAGGCGCTGTTCATTTTTCTTTTCTTTTTTTTTTCTTGAGACAGAATCTCACTCTTTTTTGTCCAGGCTGGAGTGCAGTGACATGATCTCGGCTCACTGCAACCTCTACCTCCCAGGTTCAAGCACTTCTCCTGTCACAACCTCCTGAGTAGCTGAGATTAAAGGCACCTGCCACCATGCCTGGCTAATTTTTGTACTTTTAATAGAGATGGGGTTTCGCCATGTCGGCCAGGCTGTTCTCAAACTCCTGACCTCAGGTGATCTGCCCACCTCAGCCTCCCAAAGTGCCAGGATTACAGGCATGAGCCACTGCACCCAGCCTCTGTTCATTTTTCTTTGATCTATTTTCTGATTCTGTGTCTTCATTTTATTTTCTTATTCTATTTTCTAGTGGGAAGATGGAATTGAGGTTGCATACTTTTCTAATTCTTCTGCCAGCCGAAACTTATTTAGACCTCCTAATGATATTTTTTTGATTATTATATTCTTCAACTCAGAATTTACATTTAGTTCCTTTTATGATTTCCTTTATTGATATTTTTTATTTGATAAGACATTATATTTTCCTTTACTGCTGTGAAAATACACACACACACACACACACACGCACACACACACACACACACACCCCTATATATATATACTTGTAAGGCAGAGGTTTCACAACAGAAAAACAGAATGGTGATTCAGATTATCCCCACCAACTCTCAGTTGAAGAGGCAAAATTCCTAGCCTCATCTATTTATTAATTTATTCATGAGGGATCTTCCCCTGTGACCCAAACACCTCCCATTACTGGGATCAAACTTCAACATGAGATTTGGAGGGGACAAATATTCAAACTATAGTAACATGTCACTTTTGCACCATCATAAAGTGAGAAATTGTTGGTCTACATTGTTAAGTTGGGGACCATCTGTATAAAAGTTCATTGGAACAAGTCTGTTAAAAATCGTTTATACTGACACATGAAATATACAATTATCGTGCATCTAGTATCATGTCATACTCAAGAGATAAATGGCTATAAATTTTACAAAAGGAGGCTGCAGTTAAAAATGCTTAATTTACTGTTGATAGTAGGTGAGAAAGAGCTGTTGATATGCTTTTTTTCCAACAACTTTATGTTTGTTTAGAAGATGTAGTTAGCTATTTGTATGCATCTGTAAAAGCAGGATGGAACAAATACAGAAAACTTTGAGTAAGCCAGACACTTTTGGAAAGGGCAGTATATTAGGAATGGGAAAAATATATCCATACTAATGGCTACTCCTAACTCATATGAATCAGGCAAAAGAAGGTCCAAATAAAAATCAGTGCTAGGAAGTGAAGGTCAGATCACAGATTAAATAAATAGAATATTCAATAGCATTTCAAAATGATAAAATACCCAAATGTCATAATGAGAAAAAATAATAACACATACTCAATCCTCTTCTCCTAGGAGATGAAATATATTGTTTTAAAAATGAGTTACTCTAATAAGATATTTATAAGTAATACATAAATATATAAGAAAGGTAACAGACCAGTTAGATGTATAATAGACAACAGATTAAATACTGCTGACTAAGCATAATTTAAGGGGATTATATCATTAAATTTATCCAAAAAATTATTTAATTGACCTATCACTTTCTAATACACCTCTGTTACTAAAAATTTAAACAGCTTAGTAACCATGGCTCTGGGTCATCTTGATATCATAATATGGTTCGACTTATGGCAACCTTCTGTTTCTTTGATTGTATTCCCTTCTTTCAGGACAAGTAAAAATGTTAATAGCATAACAAAGACCATACTGTCCAACTACCAAAACCTTGAAGCGGCAACAATGTCAAAGAATTACAAATAAAAGAAATAAGAATTTTTTTGAAAGGCAACTAAATTTGAGAAAATTCTTTTTGTAAGTGAATTCAGTACATTCATTGAGCTTGTAAACAAGGAAATATTCTATGGATGCCTTCTCTGCTTCTGAAAGTATAAGCTGATTTTTAAATTTGTACATACTTGATTTGTAACTTTAGCAAATACTTTGAAGTGTTTTATTATGTTTGCAAAGGGACTCTGACTTCCAACTTAGAAATGCCAAGATTGCATGATGATAGAGTTTCATTGCAAGGCCTCCAGGGATCTTTCAAGACAATCCTTAATGACACTACCAGGATGTGCAATGACTCATAAAGGAGTTGTGCTGGGTTAATACCCAGGGAATCTGTTGAGTTCAAAAAAAAAAAAAAGTCAAAGAGAATTAATACGAAAAAGATGAAACTGGAAATAAAAAATAGGAACATGAGACTAGAAAGCCAAATTTTATATAACTGTGTTTTTTAAGATTTATAAAATCATTGCAATAACAAAACCTGAAAAATATTTAGAAAATTATAACTTTACTTATGATTATAGATGCAATTAAATGTTAAGAAATAGAATTAAGTAGTCTGTCAAAACAATAATAATCTGATAAGGGTATATTCACAAAAAGAAGAAAGCTATCAATATAAATTATCACTTTATAGATATTTAAATGCACTGGAATAAAATCATAAAGGATTATTATTGATCTTTAAAAAAATTAATCTAACTCATGATCCCACAATGGTATCATGTTTTATAGCTTGATTTAAGCACTTAATTTTTTTCGAAGTTTATCAACAGCTCATGTACCAGACATGGTACAGGTGCTGGTGATAAATGCTGAACAAAAACAAGGTTCCAGACAAAACAACCTTGGCTCCCTGCATAAACTAGAGGGTGCTAATTTTGTACTGAGTACAGTGTCAGCCATATCACACAAGTTGAATTATGTTGATACCTTCATGGCATTCATTTCTGAATAGTCTATTTCTATTTTCATTTTGTATTCAATCCAGGGATAAATACACATGACTATAATTTTTCAGGGGTGACAAAGTCTCTCCATAGATTACTTAACATGGCAGCTACCAGCTTACCCAAATGATCAAACTTAGTTTCACTAATGCAAGGACCTGTACTTCAATGTTTTCTGACAATAAAACATGACATACAAATAACCTACAAAGTATTCTTCCCCAAAATGTTTAATCTAGACCTAACAGAGCCTTTGGAGTCAAATTCCCTTGTACAGAATGTACAACAAAGAGAACAAGGCTAAATGACACTATAAAGAAAGAAATCTAAACACATAGCAGACAACTTTCCTGGGCTAGTCTAAATTTAATGTCATTTTTTAAGAATGAGGAGAAATGTTCTAGACCAGTGGCTCTCTTAACTCTCATTGGTATCAGAATCACCTGGAGAAATAATAAAAAACACAGAGGCCCAGGCTTTTAAGCTAGGGCTTAAGCCTCTGTAGTTTTACTAAGTTCCACAGGTGATTCTAATACCTACCAAAATATGAGATCTTACATTTATAGGGTTTCCAGGCTACAATATACTGAAGAGAGATAACCAAATGCAATTCAGAATCTGCAATGGATTTCTCCTTTAAATATGAATAGCCATAAAAGATGGTTTGGGGGCCAGTGAAGAAATCTGAAAATGGAATGATATTACAGAATTATGAATACTTTCCTTAAGGGTAATTATGGTACTATGGCTATATGATATTATCTTTATATTTGGGTGTGATACCCATGCTGATCAAATAAGGGGTAAAGTGCCATGAAGTCTAAAACTTACTCTCTATGGCACAACAAATATACAAAAAATAAACGTGGCAAATTGTTAACAATTTTGTATCTAGGTGGGGGTACATGATTGTATATTTGACTATTTTTTCAAAACCCACAAGTATCAGCTAGGTTCACCATCGTTTATGGGCAATATTTGTGGTATCTCAAAGCAATTACAATAGTAACATCAAAAATCACTGGTCATTGATCACCATGATGGATATATAACAATGAAAAAGTTTGAAATATTCTGAGAATTACCAAAATGTGACATAAAGACACAAAATGGACACATGATGTTTGGAAAATGATTGTCTTACTCACTGCGGGGTTGCCACAAACCTTCAAATTGCATAAAACACAATAACTGTGTGCACAATTAAGCGAGATATGCCTGTATCTGGTAAAGCATTATATAGGGAGTATACTATGAACATGACAACTACCCTATCTTCCTCATTCAAAGACTTTCTCACAAGAATTATCTTCTCTGAACTCTACTGTATTTAGAGTTGCTGTAAAACACCCCACGTTCCTTACACTCAAAGGATTTCTCAGCAGTATGAATACTCTGATGTTATGCAAATCCCAGGCCATGATGAAAGTTCTCCGCACATTCTTTCATGTTCACAGAATTTCTCATCAATATGAGTTCTCTGGTGTTGAGTAAATTTTTCATACACAGTGAAGGCTTGTTCACACTCCTGATATTCATAAAATTTCTATTATGAATTTTCTAATGTTGAGTAAGCTGATCATCCACAGCATATGCTTTCTCACATTCCTTACATTATATGGTTTCTCACCAGTATGAATTTTAACAAGTTAAACAAGCTTTGAGCTACAACTAAAGGTATTCCCACATTCCTTACATTCAAAGGTTTTCATACTGTTATGAATTCTTTGATGTGCAGTGAAGACAATACTAAAAGTTTTCCCACACTCCTTACATTCATAGGGTTTCTCACTAGTATGGATACTCTGATGTTGAACAAAGTTTGAGCCACTACTAAAGGCCTTCCCATATTCCTCAGATTCAAATGGCTTCTCACTAGTATGAATGACCTGATGTCGAGCAAGCTGTGTCAGAAAACTAAAGGTTTTTCCACATTCTTTACATTCAAAGGGTTTTTCACCAGTATGAATTTGGTAATGTTCAATAAGTTGGTAATGGTATCTAAAGATCCTCCACACCTTACATACAAAGAGTTTCTCACTAGAATGAATTTTCCGATGCTGAATAAGATTTGAACCATGCATGAAGCCTTTCCCACACTCCTTACATTCACATGGTTTTACACCAGCATGAATACTCTGATGTTGAACACGGTTTGAGACACGATTAAACGACTTCCCACAGTCCTTACATTCAAGATGGCTTCTCACCTGTATGAATGTTCTTATGGCGATTAAGCTGGGTGGGAAGACTAAAAACCTTTCCACATTCCTTACATTCAAAGGGTTTCTCACCAGTATGAAATTTCTGATGTCGAATAAGTTGCATATGAAGTCTAAAAGCTTTCCCACACTCCTTACATTCAAAAGGTTTCTCACCAGTATGCAATTTCTGGTGTTGAATAAGGTGCATATGAAGTCGAAAGGCTTTCCCACATTTCTGACATTCAAAGGGTTTCTTTCCAGTATGAATACTTCGATGTTGATTAAGATTTGAACCTCGACGAAAGAATTTCCCACATTCCTTACATTCAAAGGGTTTCTCACCTGTATGAGTTTTCTCATGTTGAGAAAGTTGTAGGTGAAGTCTAAAAGCCTTCCCACACTCCTTACATTCATAGGGCTTCTCACCCGTATGAATACTCTGATGTTGAACAAGGCTCGAGCCACGATTGAAGGCCTTCCCACAGTCTTTACATTCAAATGGCTTGTCACCAGTATGAATTCGAGAATGTTCAATAAGTTGGCAATGATATCTAAAGGCCATCTCACATTCCCTACATACAAAAGGTTTCTCATTGGAATGAATTTTCTGATGCTGAATAAGATGTGCACCACGATTAAAGCCTTTCCCACACTCCTTACATTCATATGGTTTTACACCAGCGTGAATACTCTGATGTTGAATAAGGTTTGAGCTACGATTAAAGGCCTTCCCACATTCCTTACATTCAAATGGTTTTTCACCTGTGTGAATGTTCTTATGGCGATTTAGCTGGTTGAGAAGACTAAAGGCCTTCCCACATTCCCTGCATTTAAAGGGCTTCTCACCTGTATGAATCTTCTGATGTCGAACAAGCTTTGTCAGAAGAGTAAAGGCCTTTCCACATTCCTTACATTCAAAGGGTTTCTCACCAGTATGAATTTGCCAGTGTTCAATAAGTTGGTAATGATATCGAAAGGCCACCCCGCATTCCTTACATACATAGGGTTTCTCATCGGAATGAATCTTCTGATGCTGAATAAGGTGTGCACCACGATTAAAGCCTTTCCCACACTCCTTACACTGATAAGGTTTTACACCAGCATGAATACTTTCATGCTGAGTAAGGTTTGAGCTACGATTAAAGGACTTCCCACATTCCTTACATTCAAACAGTTTCTCACCTGTGTGAATGTTCTTATGGCGATTAAGCTGGGTGGAAAGATTAAAGGCTTTTCCACATTCCTTACATTCAAAAGGTTTCCCACCAGTATGAGATTTCTGATGTCGAGTAAGTTGTATGTGAAGTTGAAAGGCTTTCCCACATACTTTACATTTATAGGGTTTCTCTCCAGTATGAATACTCTGATGCTGAATAAGATGTGAACCACAACTAAAGTATTTCCCACATTTCTTACATTCATACGGTTTATGTGTATTGTGAACAAGAGAAGCATGAGGATAAGTAGGCATTTCTTCATAGTTGATCATCTCCTGATTGATATTGATATATCCTTCTTGATGTCCCTGTAGTCCCTCAAATCTACTTCTATATTCTGAGACATTTCTAAAATAAAAGGCCTCAAGGCCAAGTGTTTTACTTATTTGCTTTATAACCTGTTTTGGTAAATTTATTTCAGAAATATCATTTTCTGGAGATATTTTCTCAGGTCTACATTTTGACTCCAAATCTGAAAGAAATGAAGAAGGCAAACATAGTTTATTTTTCTATAACACACATGCATACAAAATCCATTAAACAAAAGGCCTAAGTATAAAATATAATACTTTCATGGATCTGAAAAAGAAAAAGGATGCCAGTAATGAAGAAAGTTTAGGTAAGATGGTGATGTGCATAAGGGAACAGGTTTACTTTGTGAAATTCAGGTGTGAATCAAAACCATTTGGTAAGCTTATTATGGATATTGATATTCAAGAAACTCAGATATACAGAATCAGAATTTTTAACTGGAGAAGCTGTATTTTTTTTTTTTTTTGAGAGGGCGTTTCACTCTTGTCGCCCAGGCTGCAGTGCAATGGCACAATCTCAGCTCACTGCAACCTCCCCCTCCCGGGTTAAAGTGATTCTCCTGCCTAAGCCTCCTGAGTAGCTGGGATTATAGGCATCTGCCACCATGCCTGGCTAATTTTTGTATTTTTAGAAAAGATGGGCTTTCACCATGTTGGCCAGGCTGGTCGGGAACTCCTGACATCAGGTGACCCACCTGCCCTGGCCTCTCAAAGTGTTGGGATTACAGGCGTGAGCCACTGCACCCGGCCTGTATTTTTTTTTTAAGAGACAGGGTTTCTCTCTGTTGTACAAGCTATAGTGCAGTGGCATGATCATAGCTCACTGCAGCCTCAAACTCCCAGAATCAAGCAATCCTCCTGCCTAAGCCTCCCAAGTGGCTATGGCTACAGGCACATGCCACCATGTCTGGACATTTTTTTTTTCTTTTTCTTTAGTCTTCCTGCAGTCCAAAGTCTGGCCAATTTTTATTTTTTATTTTTACTTTGTAGAGATGGTGTCCTGCCATGTTACCCAAGCTAGTCTTGAACTCCTGGCATCAAGCAATCCTCCTACCTCAATCTCCCAACATGCTGGGGTCACCTGTGGGAGCCATCACACCCAGTCAAAGCTGTATTTTTAATATCTCTATCAGATGATTCTGATTCAGATCAAAGTTTACAAATCGTACTTAAAACTGGTTTTCAATGGTTTATCTTTACTCTGAAAATAAAATCCAAATCCTTAACACAGAGAACAAAACTTCCTATCAGGGCACTGTCCTCCTTTATGACTGATCTCTACCCACTGCCTCCTTTTAGCAACCAGAACATGATATAACCTTTCTCTTATCTTTTTGCTTGCTTAGACTGTTTCATCTCCCAAGAATTCTCTGGCCTGGCTCTTTGTAACAAACATACAACTCATCTGTTGCCAGGCTACAGTGCAGTGGCATGATCTCAGCTCACTGCAATCACTACCTCCTGGGTTCAAGCAATTGTCCTGCCTCAGCCTCCCAAGTAGCTGGGACTACAGCTGCCCACCACAAAGCCCAGCTAATTTTTGTATTTTCAGTAGAGACAGGGTTTCACCATATTGGCTATGCTGGTTTCAAACTCCTGACTTTGTGATCCACCCACCTCAGCCTCCCAAAGTGCTGGAATTACAGACATGAGTCACTACACCTGGCCCCCAACTCATCTTTTAAGCCTTAGGATAAATGTTTTCCTTAGAACATCTGAATGAATGAATAAAGCCTCTGTGACATATGAGACATCATAAAACAACATATTTGAATTTCCGAGGTCCTAGAGACGAAGAGAAAACATAAAAGATAGAAAAATCTATTTAATGAAATAATAGCAGGAAACTTTCCAACTCTAGTAAGAGATGCATACATCCTGATACAGGAAGCTCAGAGATACTCAAACAGATACAACACAAAAAGGTCTTCTCCATGGCACATTATGGTCAAAATATAAAAGTCAAAGACAAAGGCGAATACTAAAAACAGCAAGAGAAAAGCATCTAGTCACTTACAAGGGAACTCTCATCAGCCTAACAGCAGATTTCTCAACAGGGAGAAATGAGATAGAATGAGATTATATATTCAGTGTTGAAAGAAAAAATTGTCAGTCAAGGATACTAACCTCAGCAAAGTATTCAACATAAATGAAGAAGAAATAGTCTTTCCCAGACAGCAAAAGGTGAGGGAATTCATCATCACTGGACCAGCCCTACAAGATATGCTTAAGAGTCCTACACCTAGAAGTGAAAGGACAATATCTACCATTGTGAAAACACATAAAAGTATAAAACCTATGGACACAACAAACATACAAATAAGGAGAAAGGACTCAAATGTTATCCCTATGGAAAACAACCAAACCACAATGATAAAAAATAAAAAAGAAGCAAAGGCTATACAAAACAACTAGAAATCAATTAATGAAATAATAAGAATCAGCCCTCACATACATATCAGTAATCACATTGAATGTCAATGGATTAAACTTTTCATTTAAAAGATACAGACTGGCTGAATGGATGAAAAAACATCACCAACTATAAGCTGCCTACAAGAAACTCAACTCGCTCGTAAAGACACATATGAGTTGAAAGTAAAGGAACAAGAAAAGATACTCCATGCAAATGGAAACCAAAAGTGAGTTGGAATAGCTATCTTTATATCAGACAACAAGAAAACAGATTTTAAGTCAAAAACAGCAAAAAGAGACAAAGAAGGTCATCATATAACGATAAAAATATCAATTCAACAAGAGGATATAAAAATTTTAAACATATATAATCCAAACACCTGAACAATATAAGGCAAATGTTATTAGATCAAAAGGCAGAGAGATATATATTCCAGTACAATAATCATTAGGGACTTCAATGCCCCACTCTCAGAATTAGATCCTCTAGACAGAAAATTAACAAGGAAACATTGGATTTAAACTGTACTTTAGACCAAATGGGCCTAACAGACATTTACTGAACATTTCATCAAACAGCTACAGAATACACATTCTTCTCATTAGCACAGATAATGTACTCTAGTGAGACCATATGTTAGAATACAAAACAAGTCTTAACAAATGTTTAAAAACCAAAATTATATCATCTTTTCTCAGACATGGAATAAAACTAGAAATCATTTAACAAGAGAAACTTTGGAAATTGTACATTACACAGAAATTAAACAACATGCTTCTATATAACCACTGGGTCAAGGAAGAAATTAAGGAGAAAATAAAAAAAGTTTTCAAACAAATGAAAATCAAAATGCAACATACCAAAACCTATACCTATGGGGTACAGTAAAAGCACTGCTAAGAGGAAAGTTTATGGCAATAAATGCCTACGTCAAAAAGTAGAAAGATTTCAAATAAACAACCTAATGATGCACTTCAAGGAACTACAAGAGCAAGAACAAACCAAACCTAAAATTAGTAGAAAGAAGTATCAAAGCAGAACTAAATAAAATGCAGGCTAAACAACAGAAAAGAGAAATGAAATGAAAAGTATTTTTAAAAACCATAGATAAAATTAATAAACCACTAGCCAGACTAACCAAGAAGAAAAAAGAAATAAAATCAGAAAGAAAAAAGGAGATTTTACCACTGACACCAGAGAAATAAAAAAGATCATCAGAGTCTACTAAGAACAACTATGCACTAAGAAACTGGAAAATCCAGAGGAAATGTGTAAGTCCTGGACATACAGGACCTACCAAGACTAAATCAGGAAGAAAAAGGAAACCTGAAAAGACCAATAATGAGTAATGAGATTGAATCAGTAATAAAATGTCCTCCAACAAAGAGAAGTCCAGGACCAGTGACTTCACTGCTGAATTTAATCTACTGAACTCTCAAAGAACTAACACCAATTCTCCTCAAACTATTCCAAAAACAACTGAAGAGGAGAGAATTCTTAACTCATTCTATGAGGCCAGCATTACCATGAAAGCTAAACCATACAAAGAAGAAACAAAAAAGGAAAATCATTCTAATATAAAGACACATGGTTCCTGCTAGTGAAGTAACAAGAAAAAAAAAGACACATGGAGACATATATTCATCACAGTACTAATAACAATAGTAAAGACAAGGAATCAACTTAAGTGTCTACCAATAGCTAACTGGATAAAGAAAATGTGATACACATACACCAAGGAATACTATGCAGCTGTGAAAAAGAACAAGATCATATCTTCTGCAGCAGCATGGATGAAGCTGGAGGCCATTATCTTAAGCAAATTAATGAAGAAACAGAAAACCAAATAATGCATGTTCTTACTTCCAAATGGCAGCTAAACAGAGTACGCATGGACACAAAGAATGTAACAATGGACATCAGGGTCTACTTGAGGATGAAAAGTGGAAGGAGGACAAAGATCCAAAAACTTCTATGCTTATCACCTCAGTGATGAAATAATATGTACACCAAACATCCACAACATACAAATTATCTATATAACAAACCCATATATGTAGCCCTTGAACCTAAAATAAAGTTAGAAAATAATAATAAATGGTGCTGGGAA
This sequence comes from Cacajao melanocephalus, assembly GCA_963573385.1. NCBI lineage: Eukaryota > Metazoa > Chordata > Mammalia > Primates > Pitheciidae > Cacajao > Cacajao melanocephalus. The sequence goes on along the minus strand of CAUYLG010056985.1, from coordinate 3,928 downwards.
AATTGGATATCTATATGCAAAAGAATGAAACTAGACTCAATCTCTCTCCACATACAAAAACTAACTGAAAATGGATTAAAGGCTTAAGGGTAAGACTCAACTATAAAACTCAACTATAAACTATAAGCTCAACTTTACTTAAGTATAAGAATCAACTATAAAACTACTAAAAGAAAACATAAAGGAAATGCTTCAGGACATTGGTCTAGGCAAAAATTTTATGGTTAAGACTGCAAAAGCATAGGCAACAAAACCAAAAATAGACAAATGGGACTATATTAAACTAAAAAGCTTTTGCACAGCAAAGGAAACTATATACAGAATGAATAGACAAATGAGTGAAATTATTTGCAAACTATTTATCTGACAAAGGACTAATATCTAGAATATACAAGGAAATCAAATAATAGCAATAAAACTCCAATTTAAAAGTGGGCAAATGATATGAATAGACATTACTCAAAAGAAGACATACAAACAGTCAAGAGAATATGATAAAATGCTCAACACCACTATTCATCAGGGAGAAATGCAAATCGAAACCGCAATGAAATATCATCTTACCCCAGTCAGAATGGCTACAATTTAAAAGATAAAAAATAACATATACATGAGTGAAAAAGGGAACTCTTATATACTGTTGGTGGGATGTAAATTAGTACAATCACTATGGAAAACAGAATGCAGATTTCTCAAAAAACTAAAAATAGAACTACCATATGATCCAACAATCCCACTACTGGGTATTAATCCAAAGGAAGAGAAATCAGTATATCAAAATGATAACTGTACTTGTACGATTATTGTAGCACTATTCACAATACCAAAGGTATGGATTCAACCTAAGTGTCCACCAACAGAAAACAGACAAAGAAAATGTGATATATACACAATGGAATACTATCACGTATATATTAGACAGTAAAAAAATGAAATCATGTCATTTGCAGCAACATGGAGGGAAACCGGAGGTCAGAAAAACAAGTATCACACATTCTCATTCATATCTGGGGGCTAAAAAAAGATGATCTCACAGAGGTAGAGAATAGAATGATAGAAACCAGAAGCTGGGAAGGGTGTGTAGGTGAGGGGTAAGGGATGAAGAGGGGTTGGTTAATGTTACAAATACACAGTTAAATAGAAGGAATCACTTCTAATGTTCATTAACAGAGTAGAGTGACTCTAATTAACAACAATGTATTGTATATTTTAAAATAGCTAGAAGACTTGAAATGTTCCTATCACATAGAAATGATAAATATTCCTCTGGTAGATTGGATAGATATCTCAAATACCATGACAGTTGATCATTACACATTCCATGCATATAACAAAACATAACATGTATCCCATAACTATGTACAAATATTGGGTATTAATTAAAAATAAATAAATAACTCTTGGAGAACTTCCCACATTCCTCACAATGACAGTCAAAACTCTATATGATACAGACCCTGGCCTAACTCTCAGACCTCTCTTCCCACTGTTCCATAACTTACTCGATCTTTGTGTTTCCTGCTCACTCTGACTAGAGTACTGAACCCTTACTTCACATCTCTATGCAAGCATGCCCACTTCAACACAAGTACCCTAAGCACCCAAGTGCTGTTATCTCACTCCATCACTCCTATTGCCTTGTCTCTATAGCACAATTCTCTATTCCTTATCGATTCCTTATCTATTCATTTGCTTACTTGTTTGATGCATGTCTCACCAACTACTGGTAAAGTCCATGACAGCAGTGACTTTCTCAGTCTTGTTCATTACCTATACATTACTGTATTGACAAAGCCAAGCACAGTGCCTTCTTGGAATGGGCACTCCATACATACTTACTGAATATGAATATATTTCTTAGTGAAAACACATACAGAAATCTAAATGCAAAAGTAGAGTTGGAAAGTAGCTGGATCCAAAATACGTGTTAAAAGTTTATACTTGGGGTCAAGTGAGTTTACACTGGGGGCCTGGAGTGTTGGCTTATGCCTGGAATCCCAGCTAGTTGGGAGGCTGAAGCAGGAAGACTGCTTAAGGGTAAGAGTTCAAGACCAGCCAGGGCAACTTAACAAGATGATGTCTCTTAAAATATAATTCTAAAAAAACTGTTTAAAGTTTATGCTGGGAAAGAAAGAGGAAACTCACTACATGAAAAGAGGAAGGAAATAACAGAAATTAGGTGATTAGTGAATGATGAAGTTCCTTAGGGACAGCTCCTACAGTGATCTTTATTTCCTTCCCAGGTCTTGACCATTTTTATCCAACAGGCCTTGGGTCTTAAGTTTTCCAAACTACATTTCACAAGTGTGACTCCTCTCTGACCACATGGGCTGTCCGGGACAATGATGACTTCCTCCTGCCTGCTTTTCTCACTTACTTGTACACCATCTGCTTGTTTCTTTCCTTACAACCATCCAGGGCTCTTTCTCTTGCTCTAGTAACATAATCACATCTGGTTGAGAAATGGAACTTCCTGCTTAAAAGAAAAGAAATGATATATGTAGAATTTTCTTAATATAAAATTCATTTTTAAACTCTGAGACCTGGTTAAACTTATAATAAATTACAAGTCAAAACAATATTGAGAAGAGGCTCCAGATAAGAGTGAGAGGATTGAGTAAGAGATCAACTATGTTTAAAAAAAAAAAAAAAAAGAACTTTCTTTCATTTAAACTCATAATAGAATCTTATCCCTCAAGAGGAGGTATAATTTAGTGGTTGAAAGCAGGAATCTTCAGGCCTGATTACCTGGTTCAAATCCTGTCTCTGCCACCCACTAACACTTTGACATTAAGCAAGTCACTTGAACTCTCTGTCCTTCAGTTTTCCCTACTGTAAAACAGGGATGATTATAATACCTGTTTTATAGGATTGATTCTAATATTAAATAATATACGTAAAATACTTCTAACATTGCCTGATATGTAGTAGCACAAAGTTAACAATTATTGTGTTTATTGTTGTTATTTATTTTGCATCCTTAGACATTTACAGCTCATTTTTAGAATATTCACTCAACAGAAAGACATACACTTCATGACCTGAAACTTTCAACTACAAAACAAGTAATGGAATGTTTGTTGAAGGCAATGGAATGCATTCACTTTAATGCTAAATTAATTCTGTCAACCCAGTCAGTATATGTAAATCATTGAGGCTTTTTTTTTTTTTTTGAGACAGTGTCTTGTTCTGTTGCCCAGGCTGAAGTACAGTGGCATGACCATGGCTCTCTGCAGCACTGACCTCCCAGGCTCAAGCAATCATAGAGGCTCTTTTGATAGAAAAACCCAAGACACTCTTCTGCTTACAGGTAGGTCAGAAAAACAAAAACCAACCAACAAACAAAGAAAATCTATAGTAATTCTGAGATCAAACATAATATGTTTGATATTATGGTTCTTGAACAATATCATTCAATGAATATACAATATTTCAAATTCAGTCCCATAGTCATGAAGAGAGAGAGGCAATTACAGAGAGGGCCAGCATAATGCAGGAGGCCACTGTGGAGTAGGCAAGAGGCAGGGGCTCCAGGGAGGTGCCTGTTTTCAACCCAGCAAATCTCAAATCATTCCTTTGGAAACAAGAAGAAGGAATTCAGCTACCTCTTAAAAGGCGGCCCTGAAATTCATGGTGAAGAAAGCTGATATTCCAGAGAACAGATGCTAAATTAACTGGGGCAGAGGACCTTACCCAGTGAGATCAGGTGGCTGTAGTTCTCCAGCATCACATCCCTGTACAAGGTCCTCTGAGCAGGCTGCAGGCACTCCCACTCCTCCTGAGAGAAGTCGATGGCCACATCCCTGAATGTCACTGATCCCTGAAATCACAAACACATGTATTATGGTAAAATTGAAGAAAATTGTTTCAAGATGAAAGGAGAGGAAGTAAAGGACTGAACTGTAAGAAAGGAGCAATATGGAAATTC
>CAUYLG010056984.1:0-10425 GCA_963573385.1 Cacajao melanocephalus | reverse complement strand
GTAAGAAAACTGGGCTGGGAGTGTGGCTCGCACCTGTAATCCCAGCCCTTTGGGACGCTGTGGCCGGCGGATCACGAGGTGAAGAGATCAAGACCATCCTGGCCAATATGGTGAAACCCCATCTCTACTAAAAATACAAAAATTAGCTGGGTGTGGTGGCGCATGCCTGTAATCCCAGGTACTCAGGAGGCTGAGGCAGGAGAATCACTTGAACCCGGGGGCTGGAGGATGCAGCGAGCCGAGATTGCGCTACTGCACTCCAGCCTGGCGACAGAGCGAGACTCAGTCTCAAAAAAAGAAAGAAAAGAGAAAACTGAAGTTTAGACTGGCTAAGTAATTTGCCTATGGTTATGGAAATAAATGAAGAAACTAGAAATTTAACTCAGATCTGCTCAATTCTAGGTCGGAAAGCAAGGCACAGACAGAGTAAGTGGCCTGTGTGAAGTTGTAAGATCCATATGTGACTGACGGCATGGACAGTCATTGTGTGAAATGTTCGGGAAGACAAATCTTTTTTTTTTCCTTTGAAATGCCTTGATTTATCTTATAAAAGATAACAATACGGTACTTTTAGAGATTTTTCAGCTTGGGGGATATAATTTTGTTTTTCTCAGGGGCATCTATGTTTGAAAGCAATGTATTTGACACTGCTTTCTGGATTTAGCTTGATACAAAATGAAGCAAAACTATACCCATGCACTCTGCTCTCTTCCACATTGTGAATGCAGAAGTTAACTTTATGCTTGGGACACCAGTGCTTCTGAATGAGAAAGGTCCAAAGTAGAACCCTTTGTGATTTTAGAGTCAAGAACAGATATTTCTCTTCAGTAAGCAATAATCACCACTTTGCCCATCCATCAGAAGTGAGGAGGAGAAGACCGGAACCCTTACACTAACAGTTCCCTGTTGATAAATCAAAATATTGTTAAAACAAAATCTTTTTTCATGAACATTCTGTCTTTAGAAAGCACTAACAAGTGGATAGAGCACTTGTTAGTTAATAATAAAAAGAATTCTTCAGTGACTACTCAGATGAATGAATATTTTTAAAAGGCATGGAGTATGTAAGGAATGTTAATCCAGCCTCCTTGTTCACTCCCCCACACAACAACTGTAGAGAAACCACTGATCTCTGAATGATGAATGGCCCTAGACTCAACTAGGAGGGAAGAGGACCCCAAGCCCTGTAATTTAGCATCTCTCTTTTAAAATTCCTGGGTGCACTCCTTTTTTGGCTGTAGTTGATGAATGGGCTTAGTTAAGCGGCTTTGGATATTATATAAAATGACCATCAAGTATTTCTCCTTCTACACCACACCCATCTCTTTTTATGCTCTTAATAAAATCCCAGCCCCAGCTGTATATCTATATATCTCAATCTTCCAGAGAAATACACTCTGCTAGCAAATCTTTAGCTATTAAAAAGTTTTATTAGTTAATTTCAAATTAATATCATACAAGTCTCCAGACCATGGAGGAAAAAAATTCAAGAAGATGAATTAGTAAATGACAGAGCAGTAATTAGCTTAAATGAGATTTCTTCCAGCCCTTTGCTGGAAGAAGGATGACACAGAAAATTGGAGATTTTTCTGTGGATGACACACAAAATCTGAGCTTAGAAAATCATTCTTCTCTGCACGTGGTACTGTGGGGATGCCAGAGATGCATTTCTACAATCATAGTCTTGTTTATTTATCTGGTCTCCTACTGCAGTACTTCACACATGCACCCCCACCTCCTGCTCTGTGGCAGCCAAACCCTAATGGCTAACAAGCCAGGCTGCATAAAGGGTTAAGGCTGCAGCCTTCAGGCCTATAGACATTCCAAACATTTGCATATACTTTTCCGTCTGCAGTCAGTCCTGTAGCTCCAGCTCCTGGAAAGCCTTCAGCACTTGCAGAAGCAGTGTTTCCTACTGGTTATGCGTGGTTTTAACTTGCGGTTTACCAGGTTACATAGCTCAAGAGTTTAAACTTAGCCCTTCATGGTCTTATCTAGAATCTGTCCCTCTTCCCCTGCTGAATTTGTTTCCCCTGCCCTGCCCTGGAAATGCCTCAAGGCCTTCTGTAACCTTGGTGCCTTCTCCCCACAGGAAGGTAGATACATCCTCACTAGCTGCATTACTCCACATTCCCCTTGTAACCTTGTTTTTTCCTTCAACTCAAACTTCTCCAAACAACACCATCTCTGCTGACCCCGAAATTCTCTAGCCCCTTCATATCAGTATTTCTAACCCGCAATGAGAACAGTTATAGAGGGCAAACTGGGGAGAGAAGGTTTGGGAACTCACCTGCACAGCAGCAAGGATCAGACACTGGATGGGGCTGCCCGCAAACTTCCCAGGGACTGTCTGCAGCCAAGTCTCTTGGCCTTAAAGGGACAGGGCACTTTTCACCATATAAGGAAGACAATTTCACTTGACTGCTTTGGAACCTGTTTGGGCAAAGCAGCTCCTTCTCTTGACATTGCCTGCCAGGCTTCAGCCTTTTGAAGAAATATGGAGCCTGACAATTCACAAGGATCTGCACATAGTACGCAACTTAATAATTCCCGAATAAGGGGCCAGGCATGGTGGCTTGCGCCTGCAATCCCAGCAGTTTGGGAGGCTGAGGCTGGCGGATCACCTGAGGTCAGGAGTTTGAGACCAGCCTGGCCAGCATGGTGAAAGCTAGTACCCAGTCTCTACTAAAAATATTAAAATTAGCCAGGTGTGGTGGTGGTCACCTGTAATCCTAGCTACTCAGGAGTCTGAGGCAGGAGGATTGCTTGAACCCAGGAGGCAAAGGTTGCAATGAGTCAAGATCATGCCATTGTACTCCAGCCTGGGCAACAGAAAAAAAAAAATCCTGGATAAGGCACAGGAAAGGTATTTGGTGGGCTGTTTTTAAAGGCCAGAAAGTGCTTTATGTGGGGCTTATTCTCTTACAAAATGGGTTTCTGGCAACTGTGAAGTCTTCCTCAATTATATGAAAGGGCTTCTGCTTCTATTTCAGGTTTGGCTTCCTTGAAACAAATGATCTTGCTCACCTCAAAGAGGAGGGGCAGTTTGCCCCCTTCCTCCTGACTCAGAGATGAAAGAGAGAAGACTGGAGTGGTAAAGCCTGTGGTGTGAGATTTGGATTATTGTAAGACACATTAGCACAGCAGCCTGAAAACAGTGAAGTGGAGATGATTTTGCTTTTTCAGCAAACAGATGAACACGCACAGTCCTCAATGGAGGCCCTTTACCAGCCTCATCTACTCCTGAGCACACCTCTTGGAGTCCCTTGGCTAAAGACCACAGATGAAGTTTGAGAGTTCCTTTTACCTTCCAGCTGGCATAGACGAGGATGTGCTTTAGCAAGAGCAAACATTTTCTGCTGACAATATTCAAATGCAAAGCTGTCCTGTGGATTTGGGGGTGGATTAAAAGTAATTATAAAATGTTAGATTCTAAGAAGACAGAATAACCTAATTTGGTCATCACTTGGATGGTAATATACTTCTTTCTTTGCTGCCAACTGGATATTGGCTTTGAAAATGCTTTGACGTCTGCCAGGTGGCTCTAGCCAGCACCTACTCTTTTTTTGTTGTTTGTTTTTTGTTTTTTTGAGACAGAGTTTCACTCTTGTTGCCCAGGTTGGAGTGCAATGGCGCAATCTCAGCTCACTACAACCTCTGCCTCCTGGGTTCAAGCGATTCTCCTGCCTCAGACTCCTGAGTGAGTAGCTGGGATTACAAGCATGTGCCACCATGCCCGGCTAATTTTGTATTTTTAGTAGAGACGGGGTTTCCATGTTGGTGAGGCTGGTCTCGAACTCTTGACCTCAGGTGATCCACCCGCCTCAGCCTCCCAAAGTGTTGGGATTACAGGCATGAGCCACTGCACCCAGCACCAACACCTACTCTTTATTGCTTAGCTTACTATGCCTAATATCTAATGTCTGTGTCACAGATTTGGTTTTTTTTTTTGAGACAGAGTCTTGCTGTGTCGCCCAGGCTGGAGTGCAATGGCACAATCTCAGCTCACTGCAAACTCTGCCTGTTGGGTTCAAGTGATTCTCCTGCCTCAGCCTCCTAAGTAGCTGGGATTATAGGCACCTACCACCACGCCCAGCTAATTGTTTTGTATTTTTGTAGAGATGGGGTTTCACCATGTTGGCCAGGCTGGTGTTGAACTCGCGACCTCAGGTTATCCGCCTACCTTGGCCTCCCAAAGTACTGGGATTACGGGAGTGAGCCACTGCACCCAGCCTGGGATATTTTAAAAATGGAATTTGGCTCCTGATTGTAGAGTCTCATACTACCTTCACATCTTACTTTCTTGCATAGATTTTGAGTTTTAAAGACAAAGGCAACTCCACATTCCTCCATCCTCTGATTAACACCCAGCATGGAATGGAACAAGCATGCAGTAGACTGGGAAATCCTTGCTGGATTTAATCAACTGAATGGAACCCTAGGTTTTTGTATGATGTCTACATAGTTTTATGAATAAAGTAGATGTTTACTAAATTATTACTGTTGCTGTTGTCAAATAAATACATGATTTCTTTGCTTTACTCTTTTATGACAACTAGTAATTTTCATATCATAAAATTTTCTTTAAGTGAAGAGGTCAAAGCAATATCTTTAAAAGGTAATTATTGTGATCACTATTTGATTCAGCAATCTGATTTCTGGGAATTTAATCTAATGAAATAATTAAACAGAAGCAAAACATTATATTAATAGAGCTACTCATTGCATTACTATCTATAATAGCAAATAACAGGAAATGACTTAAAGGCTCTAAGGTTATTTCATACAGCAATAGTAATAGTTCATGCTTACTGATTGTTCATCATGTACCAGGCACTGCTCTAAAAGCTTTATGCAAATTAACCAACTTAATCTGCATAAACCAATCTCACTTAATCTGTCTCAATCCTCGTGACAAACCTATGAAGTAGGAATGGTCATCATCCCCATTTTATAGGCCAGAAAAGCTAAGGCACAGAGGTTAAAAAATCCCCATTTGGATTGAGGTACTATGGCACCAGCACTTACAGTCTTAGCATCATCGTTTGCTTTCACTAGGACTTACAGAGCATTATAATAGGCACTAGGGACATCCTTTTCAGTGTTTTATACATTTATTTCCTCTTATTTAATTGGGTAGTACTTAAACAGTATTAGTTAAATATGTTAAACAATGTTGCCATTTCCTCACATTATTGGGAAGCTTTTTTGTATTTCATCAATAAACAACATGCTGCCTTGGAAAAAATAGATAATTTCTTACCACTACCACAATATTATAAAGAGAGTTTTATCTGGAACACATCTATTTCTTCTTCTTTTTCTTTCTTTCTTTTTTTTTTTTTTTTTAATCGGAGTCTCACCCCGTCTCCCAGGCCGGAGTCCAGAGGTGTGATCTCAGCTCACTGCAACCTCTGCCACCCGGGTTCAAGCAATTCTCCTGCCTCAGCCTCCCAGGTAGCTGGGACTACAGGCACACATCACCACGCCTAGCTGATTTTGTATTTTTAGTAGAGACAGGGTTTCATCCAGGCTGGTCTTGAATTCCTGACCTCAGATGGTCTGCTTGCCTTGGCCTCCCAAAGTGGTGATATTACAGTGTGCGCCACCACACCCTACCTTAACACATTTACTTTTGGTGACTAAACTTGATAGCTCCAAAATCACTTGTTCTGACTGCCAGGAATAATTCTGCTTCTAACTGTCCCCCGCTATTTCTCCAGGGATCCAGGGCCTCTCAGAGGCCACCTAAGCTTTCCCAAGGCAGGTTTGTTCCCTCTAGCCTGCTGCTACTACTGCAAGTGACTTTCGCAAGGTGCTCCAAACCTAACCTTCCTCTGCTGGTGACCACTGCAGCTAACCCATCCCAGCCTCACTGGGAAAGAAAGAAAGGGGAACTCCTCTTTTCTTTTGTTTCTTCAACCAATGTGAGACAGATTCTCCCCTTTATCTCATAAGACAGCTGATACCAGAATAAAACTTAACAAGGCATTACTGGAAGATGGAAGTGAGTGGGGGAAAAGCAGTTTAGCACATCCTAGACTGGCTTTAGGGTCTCCTGTGAAGCTGGTTATCTGCCTCATTCTCTGTCCATCTTCCTTCAGATGTCAAAAGAATTTCTGCCTCTTGGGGCTTGGACAATATTGGCCACCTACCCAGAGAGAGGAGAAAGATAATCCCTGACATAAATGTAAGGCCCACTTCCTTAGTCTTTATCCCCTGCCCAGGTGTGATCAACTCCCAGAATGATAGTGAAAAGATCCATTTCCTTCCAGGAGGTACTTATCTACCCACCCACAGGCATATGATCTGTCCGTAAGGCACTAGCAAGATAATCACAGCATAATCTGACATCATGCAGCTTACATATTTTAAATGTGCTCTGGGGAGGTAGCAATGGGTGCAGATTTATTAAAGTTACTCTTAAATTACAGATTGCCTTTTTTTAAAAAAAAAAAAGACAGAATTTTTAGGCCAGGTGAGGTGACTCACACCAGTAATCCCAGCACTTTGGGAGGCTGAGGTGGGTGGATCACAAAGTTAAGAAATTGAGACCATCCAGGACAACATGGTGAAACCCTGTCTCTATAAAAAATACAAAACATCAGCTGGGCATGGTGGCATCTGCCTGTAATCTTGGCTACTCAGGAGGCTGAGGCAGAAGAATCACTTGAACCTGGAAGTCGGAGGTTGCAGTGAACCGAGATCTCACCACTGCATTCCAGCCTGGCAACAGAGTGAGACTCCATCTCAAAACAACAACAAAACAACAACAAACCAAAAAAACCCAGGAGTTTAAAATTTGATGATGTCATGGCTGTGACAAAAATATATATATATATATTTTGGAGCCTGAGAGAGCAAAACCAGGAATCATCTGAACACCCATATAGGGGAAGGACTGACCAGAGCACAAGGCAGCCTAGATACACTGAATAGGGCTTACTAATTTGTTGACTATGATGAAGGCTTTATTAGCAGCCCTTTGTTTCATATAAAAGTACAGGCATGGAACCAAGCCTATATTCCCTGTGTGTTGGCCACACTTTGCCTTTTTCCCCAGACCCACGCTAGCACAGGAAATCAAAGTCCAACCTAACCACTTCCCCTAGGAAACTCGATTCATCCTATAAGTAACATCCCTCAATCCTCCAAGCCCTTTATTGCTATACTTAAGCACCTAAAAAAAAACGGAATAAATATGTTTATAAATATTACCGATATTTGGGGCTTCATTTTCCAACCCTTATGAGTTTATGCACCTTCTTAGGGTGGGACTTTATTCAGTCATCTGATAAGATTTACAACAAGCTGGGCTCTTCAGAACCCTGGGGATACAGCAGTGGAAAGAAACAGGCAAAAATCCTGATGCTCATGGAGTTTATGTTCTTGTAGGAGGCAGACCAGTAAATAAATAAAGAAGAAAATGTCAGGTAGTAATAAATTCTGTGATGAAGATAAATAGGATACATGAAAGAGGTGACTGGGTGTTGATTAGGAAAAAACTCAGAATTCTTGAATTTTAAGCTGATCACATTTTTCTTTTCTTTTTTCTTTCTTTGAGATGGAGTTTCACTCTTATTGCTCAGGCTGGGGTGCAATAGCGCGATCTTGGCTCACTGCAACCTCCGTCTCCCGGGTTCAAGAGATTCTCCTCTCTCAGCCTCCTGAGTAGCTGGGATTACAGGTACTCACAATGATGCCCAGCTAATTTTGTATTTTTTTTTTAGTAGAGACGAGGTTTCCTCCTTGTTGGGCAGGCTGGTCTCGAATTCGTGACCTCAGGTGATCAGCCCACTTCAGCCTCCCAAAGTGCTGGGATTACCAGTGTGAGCCACTGCGCCTGGCCGCATCTTTCTTTTCAGAAAAGACTGTGCAGCATCTACCAACCAGTTCACCTTGCAAATGATTAGTGCTCAATAAGCATTATAGGATGGTTTAAAAAATATTTTTTTGGAGCCTGACAAAAGTTTCTTTTTCATGGCCTTAACTACATTAGTTCATAGAGGATTTGTTTTTTGATCTCTAAATCAGGTGGTGTCCTCAGTGGGTTTTAATGTAAGCTTCCTCTCCTATGTTTCTAGCATATTGCCAATTGCCACTTATACAGGTTACATAAAAGCAAATGCAAAAAATAAAGTGATCTCGAATTCCAGTCAAGAAACACCTGCTAAATAGTTGGCATTATCCTTAGACAATCTTCTCTTCAAGCAATTTTGGAAACTCCCTAGTTGTACTTCTGTAAAGGTTTGCACCTGGGAAATGGCACAGGGGCTTTTACGAGAAATGCTATTATAAGCCTCTCAGTAGAGCTGAGAGAGAGGAGAGGCTACAGGGAGCCCTATTTTATAGTACAGTAAGGTTAGCCATTTACTGTTCCCATAAGTTATTTCACTTGCAATAAAGGTCAACGGGCCTTTTTAGGGAGGAGAGCTAGACCCCTGTCTAAAACTGCCATCTTCAGCAGTCAAAAAGACAGGCTGCTTTAGATTCTTCTGGAAAGTGGTAGGAATTTTATTTAGCTGGGAGAGTGGTTCAATATGATCAGCTGATGAGCAAGGCAATAAGAATTCAGACTTCAGAGTGGAAGACTTAAGCCCTAAGGTAGTTTGACCAGAAAGCTAAGAGGGGCATGTCAGGCTGTGGCTCTGCTTATTACCTTCATGTATGAACTTTGCCAAAAAATGTAACATTTCTGTACCAGGAACTCTTTATCCCTAGATTTCCTGAGAAATTGGTGTCCTAAAGGACAGTGGCTTGCAGCCCACAGAGCTACAAACAAATCCAGTACAGCAGAAGCCGTCCTACTAACAGCTGATTTTTTTTGTCAGCTTCTAAATAATGAAATCAAACTAAGTGAGTATTTGCTTAAAAACACTGGGCTTCAACATTTTTGTTCAATATCTCCTAAAGGAATTTTGAAAAACTGTATACCATCCTTCAGTTTTATGTTGTAATCTAAAAATTTTCATCAAAACTTAAATGGCTGCAAAGGGTGTAATGTATGGTCTGTTGTAAATATTGGCTTTCAAAAGTAATACTGTTACTCAGCTTGTTATAATATATCTAATGGAATATAAGTAGCATAGCACCATGACACCCACCATCATGCACTGGGTAACAGGTAGGAATTTTACATCATTTCTTTTTCTCTTTGAATTCTTATTTCCATTCTTTTACAGAATATTATCCTAATCAAAGATCTTTCTCTGCTTAGGAGTATTTACATATTACCTTAGTGTAATTTTACCTTAGTTTTCTATAATAAATATAAAGTGAAATTACAATTTGTTTCTTTCCTGTGACCATTGGCTCTGTTAAAAGGCAATGCATCTGGATGGGGGTGTCATTGCGATTATTGCCGGTAGTACCTGTGGCAGAGACACTGCTGTGTGCTCACCACACCCTTTTTCTTCCTGAACATCCAGGAAATTTATATTTTGTGGTTTTCCGCTGAAAGACTCGGCAGAAATGAAGTCTTGTTTCCTATCCTAAGCAGTTAAAAGTGGACTGAGGCCCAGCACGGTGGCTCATGCCTGTAATCCCAGCACTTTGAAAGGCCGAGGTGTGTGGATCACTTGAGGCCAGGAGTTCAAGACCTGGCCAACATGATGAAACCCTGTCCCTACTAAAAATACAAAAATTAGCTGGGTGCAGTGGAATGTGCTTGTAGTAGTTCCAGCTACTCAGGAGGCTGAGGCAAGAGAATCGCTTGAACCCAGAGGCCAAGGTTGCAGTGAGCTGAGATCGTGCCACTGTACTCCAGCCTGGGCAACAGAGGGAGAAAAAAGAAAAGAAAAGTGGATTGAGTTTCTCTGTCTCTCTCTCTCATCTTTCCAGTTGGAACTAGAAACTCTGGTGGTAGAGATACAAGATAGAAGCAGAACTATCTGGGTCACCCTTCAAAGAGAGTCCCCAAGAAGGTCTCCTCATCTGCATCAAACTGTGAGGTGAATGAACAATCAAGTTTGTTGTGTTAAACTATTGAAGTTTTAGGTTTATTTATTACAGTTAGGTAGCTTCTACTGTCCTGATGATTATAGGGCATAACTGATCAAAACAACATGAATATATTACAGCTTTAGACAGGTAATTATTAAGTATAAACAAAAAAATCAAACTCTTAACATGCATCTCGATAAAAACATTGAGAAATCTTGTTTGTGTGGATGGGCATGAAGGCAGCTATAGCAATGTCACTCAATTCCCATTGAGTTATAATGCAGAAGGTGATCTATAAGAAAAAAATTTTTTTTTTTAAATTTTATTTATTTTATTTTTTTATTTTTATTTTTTATTTTTTGAAAGAAAGGAAAAGAGAGGAAAGAAAGTGAGAGTGAAAGAAAGAAAAAAAAAAGAATGTACGAGAGAAAGAAAGAGGAAGAAAAAGAGGGAGAGAGAACAGGATTCTTGTTCTACTGCCCA